>BGPR01000065.1:285017-588846 GCA_013235015.1 Araneus ventricosus
CTGTTGTACTTCGTTCAGTTACGTATTGCTATATATAGTTACAAAAGTTATGAATCATTGAAATATTTTCTATTTGAAACTACTCAACTCCCTCTATAATCTATCTATACTTATTATAAAGGCAATGTTTGACGTTGTGTGTGTGTGCCGCGATCTTATGTTCAGCGAACAAGGGTCAACATCTATCGCACCCACAACCTTGAAATTTGGCTTACGTGTAGTCTTAATGGTGATTCATGCACCTCAGCTGGAATTTTAAAATGTAATCAAAACTCTTTTATTTAATCATTGTTGTAATTGTAGTTGACCATTTTTCACTAATTTCTCAATAACCGGGAATGAGCTTTGAATAATTGTACGAAAAAATAGACATACATCGAAAATAACACACGATTTCCTGATATAATGAAGTTTGTTTTTTAATTTCCAACGTAATTTACCGAATTTTGAGAAATTTTTAAACAATAGTCACTTTTCCTTTACATTTTTAACATTCAATCTTTATTTTCTCGCATCCGACGTTCTAATAACGCTATCATTTTCAATTTTGTTGAGGTAATAACCGGAATGTTTATCCCTGTTTTAAAACAAGAACAGTCAAAATATCTTTTTTTTTTTCGATTTTCTATGAATTTTTTTATAGATCAGTCCAAACATTTTCTGTCGCAGACCGAATCGGAGCTTTCGATCCAAGGTCACCTTCCACGCGGCAGATGACGTCATTACTTTCGCGTTCTACGCGGAGATGATTTATTTTCTCAATGACCGATTATTATTTTTAAGCGTGTCTTAATGTATTTCTTTGGCTCGAAAACTTAGCTTGCGGTGTAATGAATTTCACTTTGTAATTTTTTAATATTGTTTTGGATTAACGTACTCGGTAGTGTTTAAAATGTTATTATCGAGAGGATGTAATTGTCTGTGGCCGTTTTTCATATTTTGTTTAAGCCATGATGCCACGGGTAAATGTCATTGTCGGGAGGAAAAAGAAGCAGGCAAAATCAATAATCTATCTATACTTATAAAAGGCAATGTTTGTGCGTGTGCCTGCGCGCGAGGTCCAGACGAATCTATCGCACTTACAGCCATGAAATTTGGCTCACAGGTAGTCGTAATGGTGGCTCAATGCACCTCGAAGCCGAAATTTTAAAATTTAATCTAGAATTTTTTTTTATTTAATGCTTTGTGTTGTTTTGGGTGATTTTGCGCACTAGTTTCTCAATAGCATGGTTTCGGATAAATGTACGACAAAAATACATACACCATCGGAAAGAGCGCGCGATTTCCGTTCTAATAAAATTAGTTTTGAATTTCAAACGTAATTTACTGAATTTTGAGAAATTTTTAAAAATTAGTCAGTTTTGCAATCGAAATTTTATTTTTGTTTTTAAATTTGCTGCATCCTATGTTCTAGTATTTTCAATTTTTTTTCAGCTTATAAATGGAACGGTTCTGTCGGATTTAAAACAAGAACGGATAAAATTGAACGGTTGTTTGAATTTTAATTAATTTTTTTCTAAAGTGTTAAAAAAGTTCGCATCATAATTTTCTCCTCGCGGTTCTTCGTAATAGGGTCGCGTGACGTATTTACCCAACATGCATTTCGTCGAAACGACAGAGAAAGAGCACATGACGCCATAAACCCTTTGTTTTCAATGCGTGGACAGAACATTCTTTTAATTAGTGTTTTTAAACGGTCAAAATCAATAATATATATTTTTTTGTATTGATTTTGTTTTCAAAAATTTATTTTATGTCATTGTGGGCTTTTAAAAACATTTTGTTGAAATTCATGATACCACGGGTTACTGAATTTTGGGAATTTTTTTAAAAATAGTCACTTTTCAAAAATAAAATTTTCCGGAATTCTTAAAACTCTTCCATTCGATGTTCTAATAAAGATATCACTTTCAAAATTTTTTTGGTAGTAAATCAATTATGTTTATCTGATTTAAAACAAGAACGGTTAAAATATTTTATTTCTCCGATTTTAAATTAATTTATTTCTTGATGGGATCAGAGATTTTTTCTTGAATGCCGAAAGTGAAGAAACGCGCCGTTTCGCCCGGTTTCACCCTGGCTACGCCATCTGGCGGAAAAAAACAGCCGTGATTCATTCCCTTCTTTCGCTGGACGCAGTCGTAAAGTAAGCAATACCAGAACGTTCTGACTTGAAATAGTAAAATTATGAAATGCCAATGCTGAAATAAACCCAATTTTATAGATATATATATATTTATTTTTGATTAAAAATAAACATTGTACCTCTAAAGCATGATTATAATAAAGATGTGAAAGTATGCTTTTTTAAAAAAAATTAAGTTCATTTCGTTAAAAAAAACGAAGTAATATCAAAGTAAAATTATGACATTGATATGCCATTATCGCGAAGAAAAATAAGCGGGAAAATCAATAATGTGCATCTTTTCTTTTGCTTTTGTTTTCAAAACTTTTTGGTGTCATTGTGGGCGTTTCTTTCTTTTTTTCCCACTCTGTTGAAGTCCTGATTCCACGGTCAACGCCGTGCGCGTACTGCTAGAGAATCTATAATATTTTGAAAAAGGAAATTTGTACGTATAAAGTTCCCCATTACATTTCTTCCAATCATCAGAAAAATATTAGAAGACTTGTAAAATTACAAATTAATTTTTTGTTTCTTGATAAGTTTGTGATTAAAAAAAAATTGTAACACGGCTTTAAAAAAAAGTAATAAATCCAAGTTTCACATCGATATGCAAGATATATGGTCAGGGTCGGATTACCAAATAGACAATGTAGGCAACTGCCTATGGCCATGCAACTTTGGGAAGACCCCGATGTTATTATTTTTTAAAATTATTTTCAGGGTTTCCATTTGATTTACAAGAAGTGTGTTCTAGAACTTATCTTATCGTGTGAACTTAAAATCTAGTGTCGTTTAAAATCAGAAAATTATATCTTGTAATATTTTTAATGTTTTCGAATTTATTAGCAGATCAATGGGTCACATGTCAATGGTACTGGGATACTTTGTATTAGAATATTCAAATAGTATCAAAAAGTTTTGTAATTTTTTAATTATTTTTATTTAAAATTATTTCTTTTCTTTTTTTTAAGATTACCCCCAAAGAAATGGTTTATTTCAGTTTGTAATATTGTTTGTTGCTCAAAAACTGCTTATTTAGATATTAAATTTAAATCAATAAAGTTATCTGGTTTTGGAAGTTGGGGTGGGTGGGGCCAAAAACTTACATTGCCTATACTGCCCTCCTAAGCGTAAAAGGCGTATCTCAATTTTTTTTAATTTTCAGATTTTTAATGTTTGTGAGTTGCCCGACATTCTTCCTGAGCAAAAAGGCCGTATCTTAGTTAAAAAATAGTAGAAAACCGCTAAAGAATTATGCGTATCATATAAAATTAAAGCAGTGGATTTTTCTGACTCTACCAGTAACTGTTGTTACTGGCGAGAGAAGTTTTTTGAATCTGAAACTTATTAAAGCATATCTGCAATCTAGCATGTCGCAGGAGCGACTAGTTGGTTTGGGAACCATGTCAATTGAACGGGACCTTCTGCAGAACATTGATATTGAGAATATTATGAAAGATTTTACAGCTAAAAAGGCAAGAAAAGTTATCATGCGAAGAGACTATCATGCTGTGTAAAAAATCATATATTTTTTGAATAAATTTGTTCAATACATTATTTTAGTTTTTGTAAGATTTCCATATATTCTTAAATATTTCTGAAATTAAAAAATTCCGACCATAACATTATTAAGTCATCATTAATTATTACAGGTGAAACATGCATATTTCTAAGTAAAATTTTGTTGGACATATAAAATACAGACAATATAGAATTTCAAAATTACGTTGGATGGAGGGTGCCAAATTGTTGTCTTGCCCGGTTGGTAAAATTATCTCTTGCCGCCTCTCGGGGCCGCCTCTCCACTAACCGTGAATGCTGAATGTGACGACCCCACCAGGGTTTTTTGTACAAAGTTTTTTTATTATAATCCAGTTGTACGAACTATGCATTTAATATTAGTCCATATATCGCATTAGGATTAAATATTTCATTTTAAAGTTTATCTGTAAGTATCTGTGAGGTTGAAATTGGACTTCAGTACATCACAAATGTTTTAAAGTAGAGCTCGATTTCTACCATAGATATAACGCCTTCTTTCATGAAACAGAAACTTGTAATTGAACATCAGTTTTGGTGTTCCAAGCACAAACAAAGTGCAAAATTGTGTTTTGCGACAAAATTTAAAATGAAAAAGGAGCATTTATCTTGGTTTGAGAGTTGGATTAAGGACTGGTTATTATGAGCAGATTTCGGTGTAACAACTCTTTCGAAATTTCAAAATACAAAATTTTGGGGGCATTCTGTCCTGAATCTCCCCTATTAGAACAAGCTGCTGTGCAATATTTCTACGATATTATGTGACATTCAGAATATCGAACAGCATCGTGGAGATATCATACAATATTTTGTTCTAATAGGGTCCCCACCCCCAGAAAACTTGTGATGTTAATTTAAATATTTAGAAGAAAATTATGTATAAAGAAATATTAAAAAAATGTTTAGTTAAAAAGCCTTAATTAAAATAATGTAAATGCTTTCAAAACATTGAAGTCATGCGAATTTTATTTATTTATTTGAAATGCCCAGCACTTCTGAGGATTTTTTTATCCATTTGGTGATAAAAAAATATTTCTTTAAAAAACAGTTAGTGGGAATTAAATGTATAATAAAGATTTATTATCGCTTTAATTGATGAATATGAAAAATTTAAATATCAAACAATCAGGAAAATTTTCAAAAATTCCCCAATAGGTGCGGGAGTAGCTACACGCAGATAATAACAGCGGGGCTGACTGTAAACTTGAATGTATCTACAATGCGGGTGTTTTCCAAGCTAATCTTTTATGTCAGTATAAATATTTTCCACTAAAGTCGATTAAGAGGGAAAGGATCCTCGCCTTTAGTATTCAATTAGAATGCTAAATTTAAGAAATAAAGAGTCCAAAAAGGAATTTTTCGCTTACAATCAATATATTACAGTGGACGCCGCTTATAGTGATCAGTTTGGTTCCAAGCCAAGTGATCACTATATCCGAATGATCAATTTATCCGAAATGACTTAAAAATAACACAAATTTATATATATACAAGGATAGAAGAATAAATAGACCACACAATACTGTTGATATATATTCATTCGTTATAATCAGAAATAAAATAATTATACATTATAATTAGAATATTATATTATAGTATTATAATTAGAAAAAATCATACATATTTCATTTTTTCAGCTTTCATAAAGAAGTTATCGAGACTAACCTATTTATTTGAGTTATCAAATGTTCGTTGGATAAACCGTTCATACGAATAATGCTAAACGAAAGATTCAGCACGGTATTGGACTGATGTTCTTAAAGTGCGAAGGGCTTGCAGAGCTTCTTGGGCTGATGGTGGTTTTTCTTCTAGCTCCTCTTCATCGTCATTGTCTTCAAGCTCTATGTCACCGGGGTCTATTCCGCACGTTAACAACGGGAAAAGTGACGTCTTCCAACCCAACCGGAGGTACCAGAATAGACCCGACCATCTCTTCGATTCAACCGTGCTTGACAGATTGTTTCTTCTGTGGTTTTTTCAGCAGTCTCCAAATTTGCATCAGCGTTAATCCAGGCCTCATAAGCTTCTTTGGAAAGGTCGGCTGGATTTTCAATGACGTCAGGGTTATCCTTTTGTTTGGTCCTGATGAAAACTCCATGGCGAAAGCAGTTCCTTATTTTCACATCATACCCACAGCCTTTTATAGAGGATCACATTTTTCTTTCAAGCTCAACGCGCGACTTTTATTCATAGTGAAACTGACAATGTTCTTTCGTAATAGCCGATAGACCACTGAATAAAAGGGGGAATATCGCAAAAGGTAGAGGTAGAGGATGGGTCCAATGTAGGAATGACGAATATTTGATGAACTGTTAGTTACTACGCAATATCAAAAAATCACAAATACAGTGACGAATAATACTGTCAAAAAGGTGTGATTTACTCATTGGTAATTAAATCTGCGTAAAGTGTTTCAAATTTTTTTTTAAATTAATTTCTTTGTACTTTTGCAAAGTTTTATTTTTTAGTTCTATCTTCTGTGAACAGGATTCTCCATGGAAGCTCATTTTCGGTGCATAGAAAGATCATTCTTTGCGTCACGCTTCCGCAATCCACACTATCGTAGTTGCATTGGTATATCCTATGAATCACCATTCTTGTTGTGATATGCGTTTTCGAACGATTACAGCTCTTGTATAACGATAGAAAGTCGCAATAATCGTTCGCAACTGCTATCGCATTGTTAAAAGACCGGAAACTGCGAACTGTGACTTCAAAGGATGATTTCCATGATTGATTACTTTTGATTATGATCCGTTACCTCACGTACCAATAGCCCTTTGTACATCTACAAACATACAAAAGAATTTTTGCTGACGCCATCTATTGACAGTATAGAGAACTAAACATTAAAACTTAATGGACGAGTTTTCTGGTTTGTTTACTTACATTAAAAACCTTGACTTTATTTGCAAGGTTTCTGGACATCCGCTTTGAAGGTTCTATTGACTTAGCATTACACTGAAATTACGTAGTTCCGTCATTTTAATGTAAATAAACAAAACAGAAAACTCGTCCATAGAAAGTATAATAAAAAGAAATAACAATATTTTTACTTAAATTTTTAAAAATACTTTACTTATACTTAATAAGACTTTTTGAAAATTAAAAGTGTGATTGAAATAACAGTTATTTGGAATAGATATTTAAAAATAGCAATAGTAGAAATATTTGCTCCTAAAAAAATCGTGCAATATGCATCCCTAGTCCAATGGAGATAATGATCCAGAAAAAAAAACCAATTCTTGATGCCCTTGAACCTTCCACTAGCCATGGACTTTCCTTCCCGACCATTGAAATTGATCACTATAAGCGAATTGTTGATCACTATAACCGGTGGATTTTCTATGTATTTACTTACGGGAGATCCGTTCCACGCTGTTTTTATTAGTATAACCGATTGATCGTTATATCCGTGATCACAATAAGCGACGTCTACTGTATTGTGATTAAGAAATAAATTTTAATTTCAAACACATCTCGTATACTGTTAAATTTTACAAACTATTTCTTTAACAGAAAAAAGGCTATATGAAATCGAAAAGGAATAATTTTACAAGTGAACAGATCTTTAAAAATTCTGACACATAATTGAAAGGATAAAATCCGATTATGTAAATTTGAAAAATGAAATATCGATTAAAAATATGTACAAAAAATCGTATGTTTTGAATAATGTTTTTCCGGACTGAACTGAAAGCTCGGATTTTTGCGGGTTTTTTTATTAGTTTTGAACATTTTATTTGCTTAAAACATGTAAAATTCACTATTATTACGACAACTAATGAAGAAAAAGGATTCTTAAAAATTCCTTTAATTTTTTTAATTTCTTAAATTTGATTTTATAAAGGTTGTGATGTTTCCTTCCCGCGAGCACCGTTCCCACGGGAAAGAGAGTCCAGTTCCTTTGAGGTCAGGCGCAGACCGCAGGACAGCTGCACCTGGTGGTCGTTAACGAGACGTTCGCAAGAGTAATGGCTTCACACAGAGAGCCGCCACAAAGCAGAGGAATCAATATCTGTCAGAAACCGCATTAGCGGTACCCTTTCGTGTCATACCTGTATAGCCCCGGTAGTGGCAAAACCCAAGAACCTTTCCCAACGGTTGGATTTGACCACTGGGAACATAGAAGGTTAGTCGTTGGTCACCCGGGAGTACGATTAGTCAGTGGAGTGGAAGGAAGGCGGAGCTCCACCCCTTGAGGTAGGGTATAAAAACAGAATGCTGGATGGAGAACGAGGAGGGCGGTGAAGAACCGTTTAGGAGGCTCGAACTTGGTTTCAGACTCCGGAGCGCCGAAAAAGAGCTGTGTGATCAACTCGGATTTAAAGTCCCGAATAAATTCGGACTTGGGAGCAAACACCGAGAAATCGGCAATTTCCCGAATTCTCGGCTCATCAACTTGCGAGCATTCCTTGTAGTCTCGTGGTTAGATATCACGTTGATAGGTAGAAGCTATCCATCCTGTGATGAATTACTTCTTTTGTGGACTGTTATTCCTTTGAACTGTAACGTCCTAGAACTATAATCCTAATGACTGAAATTTGTAAATAATCCATTAATCTAGACTTCTATGCAAGAGCTGTTCTCTTAATTATTGCTGTATCAATAAAAGTATCAACCTAAGCTTTGCATTATTTTGGTCACACCTAGGCCAAGACACCACAAGGTCAATATTGCAACCCTGTATCCAAGTGTCATCGATTGTTGCAAAATTCACAATTCATTCAATTGCCACATTCATTAATTTGTGACATTCTATTAATTATGAAATATACTAAGTAGTCTAATAGCAATATAAGTATAATTAACTAAATATATATCCAAAAGCATCCATGAAGTTTAGATTAAACATACCGTAATAATGCTAATGAACTTGAATGATTTTAAATAAAACAATATTAAATAAATTAAATGACGTTTAAGAGCTAAAAAAAAGCTTTATAAAACTTAATTAAATTTGTAAGAACTAGAATTATATTATCAACGAAAATCTAAAGCAAAATACAAATAATTATTTCAATCGGAAAGAGAGTTCTCCTACCGTTACGAGCACACGATGCGCAGTGAACTCAAAATTTGAATTGACACGTTTTTATTATGATGAGTGAGGATGAATTAAGCCTGTTAAAATAATAAATACTTTTCTTATAAAACCCACATACAATCGCATTTAACGTAGGACTGCGTTCCTTCCATTGGGGTCTCAGGAAGGAATTTGATTCACACGCGAAAACGCCACAAAACTTGGTATGGAAGATCCTCTATATCTCGGCAACTACATCTGTTAAAAACATAAATAATGTCTTATTTTAGAGATAAAGGGTAACAACAGATGTTACAAAAAAAACTTGTTTAAACTTAAAAACTTACGAGAAACAAAAGAGTCACGCGAGTAAAGTAGACCTACGCCTTTAACATCAGCGGCTGTTTGAAAAGACAGCCTCCAGACATTTTTTTTATATTAATCTAAATCCCAAAGAACAAAATTTTATCTGAATTCGTAGAGTAATAAGCTTGGTTGAAGTGTTTATTGCCTTTTGATTCAAACATTAGCAGACCGTCTAAGTGTTCCACGTGCTTTTCGTTTTTCGTCGGTTCATTTAACATTCTTTCCTTTTGTTCGGGTATTGTTCTCCCCCTCATTTTGCATAAGTCCTGCGTCTGTAATAACTAGAATGCTTTTCATGTGTCTTGATGATCACAATAAAAGTTTTTATGCTTTTGTGCTTTATCAATATTAAAGAATTCCAATACATTGCAGTGATATACAACCCAGCTTTCCAGTTACTGAGCTTAACATTGTACAGAAGCTTTTACGGGAACAATATTTAAGATCTTCGCTCTTGTGAGACAAAGCGATCATAAAAAGATGAAGGAAAATTATTTTCCATAAATTTTATGTGCATTTAATTGATCTAATAATACCATAATAGTACAAATATAGTGCGTTATGCTGTTAGAAAATATCACTCATACATCTTGAGATACTGGGGTATTGCTGGAATTAATTTGCATTTTAAAATGTAGTAGTGCATGTTAATTTTTCTTTATAAAATGTTTATTTCTGCTTGAAAACGAATATTATTTTGTAAATTACTGATTTACGGACAGTAGATAAAAAAATCATGGTCAACTTGAAACTATTTGCGTAAGGTGCTTGCCTGTGAATGAAGAATCTTGAGTTCTTTAAACTCGTTGATATGAAGTATTACCACGTAGTAATAAAGAGTTTTTTTAATTCATTCATCGAATTGAGTAATTTGATAATTATTTACTACAGAGTAGAAGTACTGTAAATGATAAAATTTTGTTAAAATAGCAACAATAACAAAAAAGTGTTTATCTGATATGCAGGTTGAATTTAAAATATATTAGGTATTTTGTAAACAGAAGAAGAAAAATTAGTTGACGAAATTCCAAGTAGAATTTAATACAAATGGCACTGATATACAGGATGGTATTGGCTAGTATTGATATGATACAATGAATATGATCGTAACACTTTATATTGCTATATGGTTATGCACTGAGTATACTCCATAGCAATATAAGGGGGAAAAAATCAATGTCCCTATTGTACCATCAAGTTTTTGTCTCTGTTACAGTCTTATACCAATTTAGTTTTAATCGACGTAGCATTTTTCTCAAACATTAAGGAGATCAGACAACTTGTTCACATTCCGATATCGTCAATACTATTTTCCTGCTAAATTTATGTTTAAATTAAATTTCTGTTCTTATCAGTTTTTGAATCTCCTGTCGTGTTATTTCCACTACGATTTAAGAAATGGATTCATTTATCGGAGAAAAACCACCATTTTATGGATTTCAGACACACTATTGAAACTCGTACTTAAGTGTATGTAGTTTTTCGAGTAAAACTGAGACAGCTGCAGCCTGTTGCAACAGATTACATACAATACAGTAATTTATTCTGGAAAAATGTTGCATTAGAATTTTTTTTTGTAATGTTTTGTAAAAAACTATATCTAAAAAATGCGTATTTTGTAGTTCATTCCCGAGTCCTGTGTCCAATTAAGGTTCTTATTATATGTAAGTTCTGTACAAGTATGGCTTCCTTATTCCCATTATAAAAGCTAAAGAAAGGCAATTAATATATTAAAGAAAAATGCAGCATTTTAGCTTTCATCAAACTAAACTTTCGAAAGCTGTTAACCGCAAGGTATGTGCCTACCTTCGGAGCATTTTTTTTGAAAGAAAGTAAATTTTTATCAACACTTATGTTTTCAGTTATAATGGTGTATAAAACTGTTAATTCAAATGCCATTTTAATGAACAAATTTTTTATTTTCCAAATTTCAACCATTTTTGGTCAAAATTTAGTAAAAATTGACGTTTACGCCAAACTTCCTATAACAAATTCTAATGCATGTATTTCCATTTTTCTTTTAATAATATATTTGGTATACATTTACCTGCTTTATGAAGCAGAATATTTAGAGTACCTCTTAAAGTTACTGAGTTATACCGAAGTTTGTGTACGCAACAGCTTTTTACAAAAAAAAACTATCACTTTTTCAAATAAAAACAGCTCTAAAATAAATAATTATGCACTTTAAGCTATATTTGAGGTTCATAACATACCTAGAGATGTATAGAACACTGTGATTAAATTTTATTTGAATATCTTAAAAACTTTTTAAGAAATGAGATTTTTCGTAATCCAAAAAAATGAAAATGGGTATTTTCCAGAAAACGCAAATGAAGATTTTAAAGTCGCACAAAAAAATTATATACATATTTTAACAACTTAAAATTCACAGTATTTGTAAGTTAAGCCTTCTTTGACTTAAATTTAAATCAAAATTAATTAAAAAGTTAACTTTAAATTTTTTTCTTGATAATTTTGTTTTTGGTTCTACTTGTCGCTTCGAATTCTTAATTCTCTCAATATCAATTTCTATGTAGTTTTTTTAAATAATTTCTGGTTCAAGTTTGACATTAGGATGGTTAAATACAGTCATCAGCCTTATATCGCCTGAATTGAATAATTAAACTGCTATTTTACTACCTAATAACAGTGTTTGGAGTGAGCGAAATTTTCTTTAGGTAAAATATCCCGTAACTAGAGAAACAGTTGTCAGATACGCCTAGAACAATAATAAAAAAATAAATAAAACTTAATTCTATATTTAAAAAGTAAATTGTACATTCACATTGTCTAAGAGTAAAGAAATAGCTGTTTAGATGTGTTTTTTGCATTTCTATGGTTTAGCTTCGGTTTCGAAAATTTCATTTCTGGTTCATAATTTAGGCAATAACTTTGCTTCTAACTATCGAAGAAACTAAAGTAAACCATTTTTGGAATCCTAAATGTATGGGCTTTAATACAAAGTAATAAAAAAAAATTTCGAAAATTTTCATAAAAAACAAAATAACTCGGTCCTTAAGCGGTTAAATATGTCACTTACACTGTTAAATGCATCATTTCATTCCATACCTTTCCCCATGTTGTAATTGGCATCCTTTGAGTCACTCTAAAACCATCTGGGGAGAGACACTTGCCTACTACTATTGTGGGTCTCTCGGATTTTAATTCACTAATTGCACACTACAGGATGATTCTAAATTCAACTTACAACTTATTAGGGGAGGTAGTAAACACAAAACCAAGCCAGAATCAGAAAGAAAAGCACAGTCGGAAACGCCAACTGGATGAGCTGGAGGGCCCTGTTTGCCAGTGATGTAGTTGAATTTCAATGAAGAATATTTAAAGTTCTGATTCCTTACGACGAATATTCAACAGCTTAAGAATACTTAAATGGCAATCATACCAATCTCATCGCAAGAATCTCCACAGCCGTTACAAATGTCCACAAAATACCGAGTAATTTCGAAAATCGATGTAAAGGTTGTATGGTGTACTCTGAATTGTTGTTGTGAACTTATTGTACTGTTGTCCAAGTACAATACAGCCAAATAAAGAGTTTTCATCCATTATTGATTTATCTTTTCTGCATCATCGTCCGAGTCTGCTCATACGAGTGGTGTTTTCGGTCACATATTCATTTATAATTTTGGCTAGTTTTTCTACCTCCCCTAACAGTTTGTACGCTGAATTTTGAATCACCCTATGTATTCCACATTCTCCCCCATGTTAAAATTTGCATCGTTTGAGTCACTCTAATTCCACTTGCCAAGGAAAATTAGCCTACATCGATTGTGTGGCTCAGTTGAGCATTCATTCACAAATTGTAATCTATAGCTGAAGTGTGCAAGTTTCCAGAACGCCTTTCATCATGAGTTATCGTTTAAAATTCATTTACTTGGTCCAAGTATCTTTGCTTTAGATGTTTTTGTTTCATGAAGGGCCAACTGTCAATGTTAATAGTCAAAAATCTGACCATCAGTCTAATATCTAAAATATTTTGCACATCTTTACAAATTTTCGATTTATGGGATTTTTCTTATTTCAGAGAAGCTGGATTTGAAAGAAAAACAGTTGTAAACATTATTTTTAGAAGGTTACCATAATATGAAATAAAGCACCAAAAATGTTTTTCTACTAGTAGCCTTTTTTCGAGTGCACTGAACTAGCAAATTCAAAAGAAAATCTAAGTTTTGGAAGAGATCTTCGTTTGTTGATAAAAGTCCAACACATAACAAGACAAAATGCGATTTTCAAAAAATGTTTTTATCTTACTGATTCTAATCCCTTAACATAAACCAGGCTTCCAGTCCAGTCCAATCACCATACATAATGAAAAACACCATAAACAAAATTTCAGACAATACTATAAAATTTTAGGCACAAAACCCTCTGGGGAAAGAAATATCAAAAGACATCAAATTTACATGCATCTTTTTTTGGCACCTACGAGAAATAAATCTTCACTTCCTTGTTTGTTGTAAATTTTTGACAAACAATTGTCTATGAAATTTGTTTTATGTGTAAAGGATGCGATTTTTGAGTAAAATAAATTGATTTGAATGTGATGAATGACCAATAATCGTGATTCTACAATAGTTTTTACTGACATTTAATCAATATTTGGTTCAGTGCAGTCAAATTTATCTGTTGCGACATAAAACTCAATCAGCCTAGTCCAGGTAAGAGAACCTCTCTCTCTCTCTGTTGTATATTTAGGAACAAAAGGTTTGTGCATCTTTCTTCTACAATGCTTGCTGTGAAATGGACTTTATATTGACCACCTACTGATTGTTTTATTGAATAAAATAATAATTTGATTTTGTATCTGGTTTCTATGAATACACCTTATACTGCTTAGTTGTCTCAAAGTGCATATAATAAATGAAGTTTGATTGCGTTTTGCTTTTGGTTTCTGTCTTCAGAAATTCGACATTTTTCGCTGTCTCTAATTTTTCAGTCTACTCTTGAAATTATCTCAAATAAAAATCGCAGCTCTCTACAGATTATGAAATTCACCTACCTTGCTTTTGGTAATTGTATGACTTCCTCAAGAGCCAGTTGGGAAGAGTAGGCAGCTGTTATTTTGTCAGGAGATCAAGAATAACAAGGCAGTATGCTTAATTTAAAATATTTCA
This sequence comes from Araneus ventricosus, assembly GCA_013235015.1. Classification (NCBI taxonomy): domain Eukaryota; kingdom Metazoa; phylum Arthropoda; class Arachnida; order Araneae; family Araneidae; genus Araneus; species Araneus ventricosus. The sequence goes on from BGPR01000065.1 coordinate 299,212, forward strand.
GTTATTTTTATTTATTTTTTTATTTTAGATTATAAAAAACTCATGGATGCCTACACACCTATACAACTTTCATAGTGGAAAATATTCATAGAAATTTCTATCTAAAATAGTTAAAAGAGTTGCAAAAATCAATGTTCAACACTCATATTTAAATTATTAACAAAGTTTTATTCATTCACGCGATGCGTACATTTACTAAAATGTGATGATGGCATTTCTTTCTATTGGATACTAGCGTGTTTCTCTCCATAGGAAAATTGCAAATATTTTTTTGTTTTTCTTTTAAATGCTAATGGTCCTTTGTTCTAACTCCCTTTCGTATCGCGGAGTTTAGAAAGGTTTTTTAAGAATATTTGGTTTACGCCAGCAGATAACTCAAGATGAACGATTTGAGCAGGTAAGAGGCTCAACAGTTTTAGTTTAAAAGTTTAAAACAACATCCCCCAATAAATTATTATTAAGTTGACTAATCGTCCTCCTTCTGTAAGTTCTGTCTTCCCTCGAAAAGTATACAATAAATTATGATACAAATGTTTTTATTATGCATTTATCATATTATAGTGTGTTCTGTATTATTACTGCAATCAATAAAATCTTTCTTTAATTTACGATATTTTTATTTTCAATTTATTTGTGTCCTTCTTTTAATTGGAAGAAAGTTGGTCATCCTATGATTATTAACTATTTATTCATCGATATACATTTTATTACACATTGTGGCGTCTACCACTTATACCATCTTAAATCTTGACACAATTAGCGTATTTTTTAAGGAAAAAAAATTGCATCGTAATTTTAGAATATCGTCTCACAAATGAACTTCTACGATTTTCAAATTCGATATTATAATTCGGATTCTTTTACGCGTAAATGCATTTTGTGTCATTACATCACTTGAAATGTTTACTTACGCTTGCTGAAACAAAAAACTTTGAGTTAAATCTTTATCACAGCTTTTTATCTTTCGCATTCCACGTACTTATACAAAGCTTTTTGCTCTCACAGATTAGATTATCAGCAGTTCAATATTAAAGATGGAAAAAGTATAATATATTGTTTCAAATTTCCTTTTACGTCTCTGCTATTTCACCTTTGTAAATGTTTATTTGTATTATTTTATCAGTTTTAGCTACTTATTCCTTTTGGTCATCTTATTTTCATTGCAGCATTTTCATATTATTCTAACTTTTGCGTTTCTTATTCTTTTTTTATTGCAGAAGCTTATGTAGTTGAAAATATGTAATCTATTCCACTCAGTGAAAACGTAAATTCTGAATGCTTAGCTATTATTGTCACATAAGAATGAAATCTGTTGGGGGGGGGGGATGCCGCCCCGAAAAGGCGGGGCTTTTTTTTTTATCTTGATATATTAAGTCACTCCCGAAACTCCTCAAATTGATTTCAATTTCAACAAACAAACAAAAAACTTAGTTCAAAAGAACAGGTGTTGAGTCCATTTCAGTTGACATCACTTTCCCGTTCTTGAGGGGAAAAAATTATCACCAAGCTCTGATTTCAATAGAATAGATGATGAGCCTTCATTTTCGATAATTATCAAAAGAAATCTAGCAGTCATTAGAAGAAATGGATCAGTTCAGTAGATATGATTAACCCATCTGTATATTATGTAGGTAGCCTCTTGCATTCAATTAACTGTTTCGAACAATCACTTCCTCAGGATTGGTAAGTCGATCACTTCCGAATTCTATCAATGACGGGGACGACGCCTGAGCTGGCACTCCCCCTCACCAGGGCGGTGCATAAAATAACAACAGCTTCTGACTTCTTACGTATGATTTAATGTGCAACAGGCCCACATAGAGCCAGGGGCTCTTAGAGAGCGGCACCGATAGAGCGCGGATCTTCTGTGGAATCGGGTTTCGAGCCTGGTGCCCTCCAACCCCGAAGTCGGGACCTTGCCACTAGGACACCGCGGCCCTTATTTTTGTTGAAAACCTATTATCATTTGAGAATACTCTTCAGCGTTCTTCCTTACTTTATTTTCTAAAATCGTAATCAGGCTTTCAAAGAAACATCCTTGAAAGTAAGAATTTTCGATAAAGGATGAAATATCCTAAAATTTCTGGATTATGTTGATGTGGGAAAAATATATTGCTTACTGAAAGAATAAACACGTTTGTGAAGCGACGCTCTTTAAAGTTATTTGAAGTTCGAACTATCGCGATGAAGAATTAAAATTTGACTGTTTTTGCTTTCTCGTATGAGAAATATGCAAAGAGAAAGTATTGTAATCGTCAAAAAATTTGAACTCGAGATTTTGACGAGTCTCCACGTTTTAGACCTCCTTGAGTCCGAAAAATACAATTTTGGAATTATATCTGTCTGTGTGTTTGTCTGTCTGTGAACACGATAACTTGAAAACTATTAGAGCTACGGGGATGAAATTTGGCATGTGATCTTTACACATAATTTGTAGGTTTCTATAAAATTTTGGACAAAATCCGTCAACGGGAAGTCTGTCTGTCCGCGGTCATGTGAACACTATAACTCAAAACCTTGAATAGCTAGATGCATAAAATTTGGCACACAGTTTTATCATCATGAATGTAGGTCCGTATCAAATTTTTGACCAAATCCCTCGAAGAGTTGAATGTCTGTCGGTCTGTATAATCGCACATTTTTATAATCGCAATAACTTCTTAACAAAATTACTCAGATAAATGAAATTTGGTATGTGGCTTTTCTTACCTTAATTGTAGATTTGTGTCCAATTTTTGTGTCAATCGGTTGAAAAAAGGCGTTCAAATTGCAGAATTAATTTTTCTAATCCGATTCTTCATGCGCATGCGTACTGGTAGCAATCTCTGTGCACGCGGAAGGATTACATCAGTTTGTCTTTGAGCCGGCAAGAGTGGAACCTAGCAGTGTGTCATAGATGCGTTTTAATCGGTACGCATCTCTTTGAATTTGATTCTTTACCTGAATATTTTACAATCACTATAATCTACAATGAAAAGCCTTCTGATAGTCATTGGATTCTGAGTTAAAGTAGGTTCGAATTTTTTTATCAACGCGGGGGAGGGAGGGCAAACAACACCTTTTTGGGGAAGTATACGAGAAAGTTTAGGGGAGACCACTCCCGCTGGTTTGTTCTATTTTCATAAGAAAAAACAATAATATACTGGAATTTAAGAACTTTTCTGAAAACGAATTTTTCGTCGCTAAAAATGAGATGCAGCTCTGTTGAACAAATTAGTTCGTTTTCAAAAAAAAATCTTATTAGAAATAAGAAGTTTTATTTAATAGATCATTTTATTGTTGTATATTATTTAACAATAAATATTTCATCTAACATCAAGGAGCATTTTCTTATTACCAAAGTTTAGCACTACATTTATAATAAATTAATTTAATTAAATTCATGTAATTTCTTTATTAGTCAATATGAACAATAAGGATTTTAATCAATTTTCTATTCTCACTTGTTATTATTGAAATGGTTTTGAAAATACATTACCGAATTATTTTCATAGATTTAATTCAATGAAAATAAGATATCGAATCACTGAAGTATATTTTTATTTATAACAGTGTTGTCTTAAACGTTTCTGGAGAAAGCATACCCCAATAAAAATCTTCAACACAACTTTTAAAGTAGAAAGAATTATTAATTATTAATCAGTTTAAGTTTTTATAGAACCAATAACTGACGATAATTTGAGAAATTATTTTAGAATTTTTATTGTTTTAAAAACATATTCTTAAAGTGGATTTACATATTTTTGAATTACTTTTATTTTCTATTTAAAAACTAAAATTAAAGAGTAATCTGAGTTTCATTAAAAAAATTTTCTAAAATTTGGTATATCACAAATATTTGCTTAGTTTAGTTATCAATTTCTGAAAAAAAGCTTGATGAAAGTAAAAGAATTTTTCAAGAATGGACCTATGATTTTCATTCATAAATAATACTAGCTGAGAACCCGGGGCTGCACAGGATACAAAATTTCTCATATGCCCCGCCGTTTCTTTTTCTACAAATATTATCACTAACTTTCCCCCACAATCATAAATATCCTTTGAAAACCTTCTTGTAGAAACCTTTCAAACTGCACCGGGGGAAGGGGGGCACCACGAATACGTGGATGAGAAATCTCCGGGTAAGTAAGCGGGTCCTCGTTTCTCTGGTGGGCATAGTAATGGTGTGGGGCTGAGTTACCCCTCACTCCGATGACGGAACGCACCTCCTACGGGAAGGGTTGGGTCGTGGTCAGTGATAATGTCTCCACCTCTGTCTCCGAATGTTGTCGTAATGACCTTCATTCAGGTGAGCCTATGTGCCAAGCCAGGGCCTCGTTTAAAGTTACCCTATGCTCACAACGCTTTCAGATTCATAAGCACAATTGGAATTATAGTTTGAAGCCCTCATACTCCATTGCATGAAATAATAAAACATTTAATAGCGGGTCACCTTCAACAAAATTGGTCCTAGTTTCTCACGTATAAGAAAACTAAAATTTAAAAGCAATTCTAAACAAATGGTAAAAAAATTACAAAAGTTCTTTTAACACAACCCAAAGCTTGCCTGGGCTGTTGACTTGCGAGTCAATCAATCAAATGAAAGACATATTGTATCACAATTATCTGCAGGCGAATTTGAAGTCAGGAAAAAATATTCTACGAATATAGCTCTGAAACTTGAGCGATACTTGATTTTAATTCGAATACACGTGCCTTGAAAACAAAAAGAGAGCACAGAATCAAATTTCCCAGAAAATAATGCAAAAAAATCTCTCCCTCCTCCTATTTGATAAATCGGACCCTGCACCTAATGGCTCATTGTCCCACTCTGCGCTATAACGCCACGTTCTTCTTTCTCCTCGATGTCCAAAGGATAACAAAATTAAATTGGCACAGTCCATTTAACGTGCATTATGTGAACCCGAATTGACTGCATTCGAACCCTTCGTCAGGAAAATACGAAGCAACAAAACTGTATCTGCCATTTAAAATAAATCATTGCTTTTACGGAGAAATGTAACTTCTTAAGCGAAGACTGTTTTGAAAATGACCGTTACGCCAAATCCATCGATGACGTAAGCTTACTGCACCAAAGGAATTAACGGAAAAAAAAAGGGTGAAAGCTTCAATCAATCGTTTATTGCACTCATTCGTTATTTTTTCTTCAGTTAAGGTGAAACGCGGAAGAAATTACTAAAATATATTAATTTCTGTTTTCTTTTTCTTTTCCTTCCTATTGTTATCGGCGCTGTAATTTTCGTATTTTAAATTGTGAAGAATATATGCTGTGCATACTTATTTACTTATTCATCAAAGAATTGTACTTTCCCTTTTCGTGTTATTTTTTATCGACTTATAGAAATAAATTTAAAACAATTTGCTTTAATACCTCGAATATCCTACTGATGCGACTTTGTAGAACTATCGGTCTGTTACTGGAAGGAAGAGTTAGGTATTAAAATTCTTTGGAAAGAACTCCGAGTTCAACTGAACTCCCAACAAAAAGTTCAACTGATAAAAATAGCAGTTTCGCAGAAAATAACAAATAGGAGGTGCCCCCCCCCCGACTTTCTCTTATACTTACACAATTTAGCGCTTTTATGTTTAACTTCGTCGTATAGTGAAAAGAAGCCAAGATGCATTTTGAACACAGTGGCGTAGCGAGTTTTAGTGGCGCCCGGGTCATAATATGATTTTTTCACACATCCCCGCTATCACCAGTGACTTAGCTTGCGTAAACGGCGCCCGGGACATGATATTTTTTCGCTCTCATCGTATATGACTATAAAAAAGGAATATAAATGCATTAACGCTTTATCAACATGTCCAGAGGCGTAGCGAGAGTAAGTGGCGCCCGGGTCAAATATCATTTTTGAACACACACCCCGCTATCACCACTAACTTAGCTTGTGTAAAAAGCGCCCGGGACACGATATTTTTACGCCCTCATCGTATCTTAATATAAATAAAAGTCATTGTGGGTACGTGGGTATGTATGTGGCTATGTTCCACATCTCCTCCTAAACCAATGGGCGGTTTTCAACCAAATTTTGTACCCATATTATTTAAGACAAGGGGAAGACACTTATGAGCTTTACTAAGTCCAAAAGTTAATTAAACAGGCAGTTAATTAGAAATTGACCGAAACCGTTTTCCCGCCGTAACTTCGAAGCAAATTGCCCGACAGAAAATATTTTTATACCATCTTAAAGTTCAAATGTTTACCTTTTCAATGATACCAAGTTTATTTCTGTGACATTTTCCCTTCGATTGTTATTAATTTTTAAAAGTTCCATAGTTTTTAAATACGTGCAGACGATTTTGAAATAACAAAGATTTATAGCTATTCCGTTGCTAGGCAACGGTTAAACTTTGAACTAATTCACCTTTATTTCTGAAAATTTTGCTTATTTTTATTAATATCCATATAATATAATAAATTCGAAAGTGTGTCTGTCTGTTTGTTACGCATTCACGGCAAAACAACCAAACCGATTTGGATGAAAACTGGCAGAGTTGTAGCTTGAAACCCAGGAACGGACATAGGGTAGGCGACGTAATGTTAAATTCATTATTTTTGATTACCGATGACAATTAAATAATTAACAAGCTATTTGCGATGAAGATTACTACTTTATTTTTCAATCAACTGTCACATGATCCTTAAGGAATGCGTAAGCAAAATTAAATATCACGTGATCCTTCAGAAAAGCGCAAGCATTTGAAATGACTTATTGTTAAAGTCAAGCATCACGTGATCTTGCTGAGAAAATAAATATTTAATTAATTTGTGGAATAATAACTGAAAATAGATGCCGAAACAGAAAACTAATGATAGATATGATATAGTTTCAAGAGTTTTTAGATTAAAATTTAAAAACTAAAGTTAATTATAACTGAAGGAAAATATCGTTCAATGTTTACTTAAAATAAGAGCCTAATTTAGTGGAAAGGTTTAAATTTGTAACCAAACGATTTGGATAATCACTGGCGGTTAAATTCTAAACAAAAAGATTTAGCTAATTACAATAGTTCCATTTCGCATTTTAATGCTTTAAGAGCTTTTTTCAACCGATTTAAAAAGAAAGGATTCCATAAACCAATGAACACGGAATTCAACGTTTTGTGTACTAAAGAAAGAACTGATTCGAACTTGGCGCTTGATACAGTTGCCAAATAGATTTGGCGTTTGCTAGAGATTTAAACAGTGTATTAAATTAGGACTTTTTCAAAATTGTTCACAGTGCAGAGGAACTGATAAGCAAGGTTTATCCTTCCCTACAAGCTATTAAGAGGAATAGAGATTGTTTGTTGATTGGGTAATTTTGGCACTGACTAATGAAAGTTTAGGTCAGATAAATGAAAAAAAATGCTTCACAAATGGAGGGATGCATTACAGAATATCTAACTGTAGATACGGTAATGGGCAATAACAAGTAAAATCATATCCTGTAGAGTTCTTCAACCACATAGAATTGTCAGGGATACCTTCCGACAAGCTGAGATTAAAATCCGGTGTGACAGAACTATTCATACGTAACCTCGATGTACCGAGACTGCGCAATGGCGCACGGTTTCAAATTACACACTTACGACCAAAAGTCGTGCTAGCTACTGATATGACTGGCTTAGCGAGAGGTGAGAGTGCTAAATTCTACGCATTCCGATAATACCGAAGGATTTACCATCACAGTTCAAAAGGTAACAATTCCCTTTAAAATTAGCATTTGCCAGGCTCAGGGTCAGACACTCAAAGGGGCAGGCGTACGTTTGAAAAAATCATTTTTTCCGTTGGTAACTATATGTGACATGGTCGCGTGTGTCCAGCCCACTAAACCTATACATCGGTGTAAAAAACGTGAAACAAAAAACGTCGTATACAAAAGTGTGTTATCATATATAAACAATTTACGTAACTGTAACAGCAGACACATATACAGTACTCTCCTGTTAGTCGTCCAATTATGTATTATCAACCATCAGAACTTTTAAGTTCCCCTTTCTACATATAACGAAACATTTACATTCATGAATTTAAAAAAAGTAACAATTCAAATTCTTCGCGCACGAAGTAGCGGGTAACAGCTAGTATGACTATAAAAAAGGAACATAAACGCATTAACGTTTTGTCAACATGTCAAAAGGCGTGGCGGGAGTAAGTGGCGGCAGGAAAATGGCATGATTTTTTTTTTATCTCAGTCGTCATCAGTGTTTTAACCAGCGTAAATGGCGCCAGGGGTATGGTATTATTTTTCAACCCTTCAACATGCTTTGCTTTAAAAATGGCATGAAAACAGTAGGTTTTGACTTCATGGTGCTCCCTAAAACTTGCTCCCGTGGCATCTATACCCCCCAATTGTCCCCCGGTCGCTACGCCACTGTTTGAACCATTCCCCTTTAAACGATTGAATCCAAAATTTGACAAGGATGAACAATTTTTTATTAAAGATCATATGATAAAAATCGTCGCAACTATCTCAATATTTTGAAATTTCAAAGAGGTTGAAAATGATACTCAATTTTTCGCAACCAATAACGAATATTTCTGAATTCCCCCCCCCCCTCTGATATAGGTGTGAGGCCACATATTCCTACCAGATGTGAAAAAAAATCATAAACATGCATTAGTTGCGAAAAATTGAGTATTATTTTCTACCTCTGAAATTTTAAAAAATTGATATAGGTGGTGTTGTTTGTTAAACGACGAATCAACTATCTAGCTTGCGGGATTTTTAGTTATCGCGTTCGCATACACACGAATAGACATACCCACAGACAGTCAACCCATTGATGGACTTGGCTCAAAATTTGATACAAATCGACAATTCTGGTAAAACTATATGCTAAATTTCATCCATCTTGCTCGTTGCGTTACTGAGTTACTGCGTTGACATGTGCACGGAAGGAGTTTCCTTTGACGTACAATTTTGGTGTAAATACTATGCATTAAGTTTCATTCGTCTAACTAGCTATGTTTCTGAATTATCATTTTTATAGAGATGTAGTCGCAATTCTGAAAATTGCTTTTCCGAACTGGGGGAAGTAAAAAACGTGGATATTCATTAACATGTCGAGGTCGATTTTTTTGACAGTTTCCATACTTAATACACTTCGAATACGAGAACGTGAAAACGGGCAGTCTTTGTTCGTTTTTTTCCCTTCCAGCAAAAATGCAATTTGCAATACTTCTGCCAACGCTCTGTTTCCAGAAGAAAGTAGTTCTCTTTAACAGATGTGTATTAATAGCATTTAAATTACCATAAGTATTATAATTAGACTACAATATATTTTATTTCGTGAGCGAGAGAAAAAAAAGTAAAGCCGGAGTATAAAATATAATTCAGCTTTTCTTAGCTTATCTGCATCAACTATTTTCATTAGTCGGAAATTTTTCTTCTGAATTTTCCAATTAAATTAATAACTATATGTAAAATAAACTAAATAACATAAACTAAAAAAATAGATGGTGAATTAAGTTTTATCTACTTGCATCAATAAGAGAATAAAACCAGAGGGATTGTTCTTACCTCGACTTTCTTGCACACTTACACGGTATGGAAAGATTTTTGTTAACCTTCGTGAAGAAAACAGAGTATGCATTTAAGATCTCTTAGCTTTAACTGATTGAGTCCAAAATTTGATAAAGATCTACAGTTTGGTTTAAGACCACGTGCCAAATTCATTTATGTAGCTTATTGCGTTTTGGATTAATCGCGTCACATATTCACAAACAAATAGATCGACAGAAGACAGCCCTGGCGTATTTGGTCCAAAATTTGATAGAGATCTACAATTCTAGAAAAAAAAAAGAAAAAACTATAAATCAAATTTCAGCTATCTAGCTCGTTGAGTTATTGAGTTGCTCTGTTTACATGCGGGCGGACTCCCCTTTGATGGATTTTAGCCAAAATTTGATGGAGATCCACAACTTCGGTGTAAAGAGGCCACATACTCAATTCCACTCCTTCTTTTTAGTTACCCTTTTCACAGCCAGGAAGTCATAACTGCAAAAATGTTTTTTTCGGATTCAGAGAAGTATAAAACTTGGAGATTCATCAAAATTTAGAGGTTAAATTTTTTTACTGTTGAAATCTTGCAACGAATTTCGAGAAAGTATTTAAAACACACGTTTATGAAAACCCAAACAGAAAATTTGCGAACAATGTTATATCAAATTTATTTCAAATGCTTACTCACTTGAAATTTATTTCAGCTTAAATGAAAACGTTTTTATACTCATAATTTTTGGGATGCACTGACCACATCGCTGCATGTAGTTTTACTTTGAAAACATTTTCGCCCATCATTCTTTCTGGTACTGACTATTTCTATCAAAACGTGTCTATTTTCAAAATGTACTGCGAGATAAGTTATCATTTTTGCGATTAGTTTATCGATGCATTTCAAAGTTAATCAGAAATTTCCTTTCGTGCAATATTTTAGGAAGATAAAAGATTTTTAATTTTTTATTAACACGATTGGTATATTTTAATTCGGTATTTTATCAAGATCAATAAAACTGCGAAAATCTCTTGAGACACACCATCATAGAAAAGAGAATACAGAATATGATTTTGCTTCAAGGACGGATTTTTAAATAAGCAAAGTTGGCAACTACCTAGGGTCCAACAACTTTGGGTGACCCCCGAGGGCTCGAAGTTTTTTTTTGCCATATTTTTGGAATAATTTAATTTACAAAGGCTGAGCACTGGATATCATTCAAATTAAAACCTAGTATCGTTTATATTTTGGAACATTATTCTAAAAATATTCCTAATTAATTACCTTTTGCAAATTTTATCCAATGGAACCTCGGTTAACGAGCACCTCACGTAACGAGCAATTCGCATAACCAGCAAAATAATTTTTTTAAAAATAACTCGCTTAACGTGCGACGTTTCGCATAACGAGTGACCAGAAGATGAAGTCCCAGATTTTGCGCCTGCTACTGTCAAATCCACGAAAATTTTATTTTGCTTTAATTCTTATTAAACATAGTGTCTAGGGATCAACCTTACTCTCAGAGAATATTCGAAATATCACTTCACATCGTTTCCTGCCTCAAAATAATCGAAAATGCATGGAAGGGGTTACCAAGAGAACCCTCATTTCTGCTTGGAAGAAACTTTGGTCGGAGAGAGTTGTCGAATGTGACATTCAGGAGTCTGAGATAGTATCCTGTGGAGCCTATAGTCAACGAGATTGTGCCTTTGGCCAAGATCAGGGGACTGGAGGTGGATAGCAATGGTATCGATGAGTTTGTGGATGAGCACAAACCAAGAGCTGACCACGAAAGAGTTTATGGTGTGGCATTGTGTTTCACAGCAAGAAATTATGGAGGAGAGTTTGTCAGAGGAGAAGGAGGTAACAGCAAAGCAACAATCTTCTAGCGCAATAAGAGAAATGTTGAAAACATGGGAAACTGTTGCATCGTCCATTGAAAAGCATCACCCTAATAAGGCAGTGGCTATGAGCGCTACAAATTTATTTTATGATAATGCTGAGTCGCGTTTTGGTCAACTTTTGAAGCGTCGGAAAAAAAATGTCTCTAGACAGCTTCCTACTAAAAAAGAATTAGGTATGTATCATAATTCATATAAAAATTCAACAACTCTATTAAAATACTTAAAAAAAATTTAACATTTCTAAATGAAAAATTGAACTCAATCCTGCAAATTTTGGTAATGTATCATACATAATAAACTTATTATTTCGATTTTTCTTGTTTTGTTTTCTGTAAATCGTATCCGTATTCCATGTTGGATGATTCTGGTATAAAAGAAAAGTTGAAGATGAGTCAAGCTCCTTGACAATGTCATTAATAATTCTCTTTAAGTAAACGTTATACTTAAAATTTTTTGAATATTTTTTTTTCGGCATGGAACGCATTATCGTATTTTAAATTGACTTATATGGAAAAAATTGTTTCGCTTAACGAGCGTTTCGCATTACAAGTAAGCTTCTGGAATGAATTATGCTCGTTAAGCGAGTTCCATTGTATTATATTGTTTTATAATTCTAAAAAAAAACTTCTTTTATAATTTAAACATAGTATTTAAATTGCGTTAAAGAAGTTTTGTCATTTATTTTACTATTTTGTATAAAATTACTTTTAAATTTTAGTTCTGCGTTTTTTTATACGCGAGATACTGAAAGCAACTCTGTTGAAAGCTACCCGCAATTAAATGCTTTGCTATATAGATATAAAACCAAAATTAAAAAAAAAAAGATATTTAGGTTTGAAAATTAGGGTAGAGAAAAGGGGGCCCCGAGACTTGCATTGCCTAAGGGACCCTACAGGGCTTAATCCAGCCCTGGTTTGCTGGCAAGGCTAGGAAACGAATCCTAGACTCCTTAGAAAATGAAATCTTAAATCAAAACCCAATATCAAAGATTCCCAAACCTGTGGTACGCTTCATTTCCTTTCCTCTGAATCCGTAGTTCATTTCAGTTCGAATGATTCGCACAGCATTAAACAACTCAACTCTACGATTTTCAAACACGTGTTCTGACAATAGTTGATTTTTACACCGATAGATGGTTGCACGAGCGCTTATGGTTTAGTAAAATTTATATAAATTATTTTACGCATCGTTTAAAGTCCGTGCTGTCTAGTGAGCAGGGCAAGCACCTACAAACCCAACATTCCCAAGTTCGAATCTAGATAGATTACCTTATATTCACAATGCTTTCAGATTCATAAACATAATTGGAATTTTAGTTTGAAGCCCTCATACTCCATTGCATAAACTGAAATAATAAAACATTTAATTGCTGGTCACTTTCAAGAAAGTTGGTTCTAGTATCTCACTTATATTAAAAGTAATTATAAAAACAAATTACAATTTTTTTTTAACACAACCCAAACCTTACCTGGGCTGTTGACTTGCGAGTCAATCTGCCAATTGCAAAACATATTTTATCACAATTACCTGCAGGCGAATTTGCAATCAAGTAAAAAAATTCCACGAATAAAGTTCTGAAACTTAAACGATACTTCATTTTAATTCGAATACACGTGCCTTGAAAACAAAAAGAAAGCACAGAATCAAATTACTCGGAAAATAATGCAAAAAAAAAAATCTCTCCCTCCTCCTATTTGATAATCGGGCCCTGCATCTAATAACTCATTATCCCACTCTGCGCTATAACGCCATTTTCTCTTTCCTCCTCTATGTCCAAAGAATTCCAAAATTAAATTGGCACAGTCCATTTAACGTGCATTACGTGAACACGAATCGACTGCATTCTAACCCTTCGTCAGAAAATTATGAAGCAACAAAACTGTATCTGCCATTTAAAATAAATCATTGCTTTTACGGAAAAATGTAACTTCTTAAGCGAAGACTGTTTTGAAAATGACCGTTACGCCAAATCCATCAATGACGTAAGCTTACTGCACCAAAGGAATTAACGGAAAAAAAAGGGTAAAAGCTTCAATCAATCGTTTATTGCACTCATTCGTTATTTTTTCTTCAGTTAAGGTGAAAAGCGGAAGAAATTACTAAAATATATTAATTTCTGTTTTCTTTTTCTTTTCCTTCCTATTGTTATCGGCGCTGTAATTTTCGTATTTTAAATTGTGAAGAATATATGCTGTGCATACTTATTTACTTATTCATCAAAGAATTGTACTTTCCCTTTTCGTGTTATTTTTTATCGACTTATAGAAATAAATTTAAAACAATTTGCTTTAATACCTCGAATATCCTACTGATGCGACTTTGTAGAACTATCGGTCTGTTACTGGAAGGAGGTATTGAAATTCTTTGGAAAGAACTCAGAGTTCAACTGAACTCCCAACAAAAAGTTCAATTGATAAAAATAGCAGTTTCGCAGAAAATAACAAGTAGGAGGTGCCCCCCCCCCTCGACTTTCTCTTATACTTGCACAATTTGGCGCTTTTATGTTTAACTTCGTCGTATAGTGAAAAGAAGCCAGGATACATTTTGAACCTCTCCCCTTTAGACGATTGAATCCAAAATTTCTCAGTGATGCACAATTTCGGTTAAAGATCTTATGCTAAGAATCAACCATCTAGCTTGTGGGATTTTTAGTTATCGCGTTCGCATACACAGGAATAGACAGACCCACAGACGGTCAACCTATTGATGGAGTTGGCTCAAAATTTGATGCAAATCTACAATTCCAGTAAAACTATATGCGAAATTTCATCTATCTGGCTCGTTGCGTTACTGAGTTACTGTGTTGACTTGTGCACGGAAGGACTTCCCTTTGACATAACGTAACGCTTTGCACTCGGAAAAGTACAGTCGGACCTCTATTTAAAGAAGTCGCTAACTCCCGAAAAAAAGTTCGTTATATGGAAAATTCGTTAAATAGAGATTCACCTTCTTAAAATACTTTAAACTACTCAAAACAGATTTTAAATTCATAAACACTAAATATTATTAAAAAAGTAATTAATCACACCTTTATTTTGTAAATTAATATCTATTTGTTTTATATATTTTACCCATCAAAAAGAAATCTGCAAGGAAAACAAGAATAAAATAAACCATTGTCCGAGAATACACTGTATTTTCAATTAAAAAAATAATTTTATATTAAAATTAACGAATTTTAGCATTTCATCATACGAAGGTTTGTTGATTTCTGCATCGTGATCATTTCCATCTTCATCATCTTCGTCTTCATCGCAATTCATTGCTGTATTGATTTTATTTTTCACACTGTCCACTTCAAAACTGCCTCATCCACATCTTCATAGACGCATGCTTTTAAACGTTTTGAACAAGAATTCGATGAATCATAATTTTGTATCTTATCACGATTTTTTTTTATTATGGTTGTAAGCTGTTTGGAGGAATACCAAATTTTAAGGCAATATCCTTTTTTTTCAAGCCTTTATCCACCTCATGAAGCATTTTTTTTTTCTTTGATGCTCAAACATTTTCGCTTTCACATTTTCCTGCTTCAAGATCATTGATCACCATAAAATGTGTTAAAAGAAAGAATAAGTTTGAGATGTCTAGAAATATTTTGAGAAATAGGGAGAAAAAAAATATTGGATCACAAGAAAAAGTTCGTTAAATAGAGAATGCACTTCGCTATTTGGAGGTTATTTTACGAAGAAATTCGCAAAATGTTCTTGGTTCCAAGAAAAAGTTCGCAAAATAGAGAAATTCGCAAAACAGAGGTTCGTTATATATAGGTCCGACTGTAATTGCTAGATGAATAATTGTTTACTGATTACAAGGGTTCATTTTATTGCTTTGAAACGTAAAAAAATATATTTGTGTGAATTCCTTCTTCCAGAAAAATTAATCTGCGACTTCTTACAACTCAAGGAATTTTTTTTAACTATCGAAATCGGAAAACGTCACAATGATTCGCCTCCGTCTAGATTCTAGAATGGCGATTGAGAGTAGCCTGTCGAGTTCAAAGGGTTAACCTTCCAGCGGGCGCGTGTATGCAGGAGATATATCGTGCATGTATTACATATTTATATCGTGCTGTTTTACAAAAATAAATGCAACTTTTATTTATGCAGTCTGTAATTATTAGCTTAGTACTAAACAAATATTACATTAAAAAAAACCGCACTTAAATTTATATAAAAAAAACGACATAATACTACGATATATAATACGATGCACAAAATAAGTATATCCTGCATACGCACTTCCGCTGGAAGGTTAATAGAGATCTTCAATTTTTCAATTTTGGTGTAAATGCTAAATGCCAAATTTCATTCGTCTAACTAGCTATGTTTCTGAATTATAGTTATCATAGAGATGTAGTCGCAATTCTAAAAATTATTTTTGCGGCCTGGGAAAAGTATAAAACGTGGATATTCATCAACATATCGAGGTCGAATTTTTTGACAGTTTCCATTCTTAATACAAGTCGAATAAGAGAACGTAAAAACGGGCAGTTTTGGTTCGTTTTTTTCCCTTCCAGCAAAAATGCAATTTGCAATACTTCTGCCAACGCTCTGTTTCCAGAAGAAAGTAGTTCCCTTTAACAGATGTGTATTAATAGCATTTAAATTACCATAAGTATTACAATTAGACTACAATATATTTTATTTCGTGAGCGAGAAATAAAAAGGAAAGCCGGAGTATTAAATATAATTTTGCATATTAGTTTATCTGCATCAACTATTTTCATTAGTTCTGAAATTTTTCTTTTGAATTTTTAAGTGAGATTAATAACTACATATAGAATAAACTAAATAACGTAAACTAAAGAAGTAAATGGTGAATTAAGTTTTATTTACTTGCATCAATAAGAGAATAAAACCAGAGGGATTGTTCTTCCCTCGACTTTCTTGCACACTTACACGGTATGGAGCGATAAACAGAGTCTGCATGTAAGATCTCTTAGCTTTAACTGATTGGGTTCAAAATTTGATAAAGATCTACAGTTTGGTGACAAGACCACCAGGCCCACTCCGTCAAAACGTCGCAAAGGCGAAGAGTCAAAAAGGTCCCTGTTAAGTGTTAACCATAAGCCATTAGGTTAAGATATGTCAAGTGTTAACCGTAAGCCATTTTCCCCTAATATTGCCACTGCATAAAGGCCAGGGTGTCTCAGAAAAAAAAACTTTTTTTGTTAAAAACCTTGCCCCCCAGGTTTTTTCCCATTCCATTTGGTCACAATAGATAATATATGAAGTTCCAGCTCTTTAAGTTATCAATAGAGTTTGTCTGTAAAGCCCTAAATTTGAAAAAAAACCTCTTAAAATGTAAAATTTTTAGAAATTTTTTTAGAAATCTTACATGTTTACTAATGTGTTAAAACTGGTTTAAACGTGTCTTATAAACATATTTACTAATGTTTTGAGTATAAATTATAACTTACACAATGCTTAGCATGTTATAAAATATATTATAAAAAGTGTTAATATCGGTAAAATGTTCAGAAAACGAAAAGTTTTCAAATTATTGACTTTTAACAATAAGACAATTCTAATATTTACTGCAACATTATCATAACGTAAGGGAAATTTTTTTATTAAAGAATGCAAATTATTTTAGGTAACATTGCACTAGTTAAAGGTAAAACACAAAACATGACCTCGAACTTGACGCAAGTTGCCCCAATTATCAACTTTTGCTTATGTTAATTTTGAGAAAATATGTTCCAGTTCTGGTTATATAGAAAACCTCACTAATGATTGTAATGTAGAACTAAAGGAGGAGATGAAGGATCCTGACTTCAGTTTACCATCAATATCTAAATCTAACCCAAAATCTGTAACAATTGAACTGCCTAAAAACCCATTTAAGAGCCCTAAAATAACTCAAATATCAGATCGATTAAAGTGTGGTGTTAATGTTGATGATCTGAGTCTTAGTCGTGAAACTGTAAGAAGAACATGCAAAGAATTTAGAACCTATATAACACAAAACATAAAAACTAACTTCACTGCACCCAAAGACTGAGTTTTACATTAGTTTTCGAAAATTCTGACAGATTAAAAAAAACTTGTTTTTGATAGACTTGCCGTTCTAATTTCCGGTGTCCCAGGTTTTAAAGAAGGTAAACCTTTGAGCTCTCCAACTATACTATTATGGATGGAACTGCACAGTCACAAGCAAACAAAGTGTTTGAGATAGTTGAAGAGTGGGGGGTTGTCTGAAAATATTTGTGCTCTGTGTTTGAACACTGCAGCTTCAAACATTGGATGGAAGAATGGTGCTTGTGTCCAGTTAGAGAATCATTTGAAAAGGAAGCTACTGTTTTTGGCTTTTAGACACCATATTTTTGAACTAGTTGAAAGTGCTCCTTGGAAGTCAGTTTTCGGTAAATCAATGAGTCCGGATCACACTAAGTTTAAACAGTTTCAAGAAAAACTGGCCCACACTTAAAAACTGTAAAAAGTTGCAAATCAAGGGCCGTAAACTGATAAGCTTAAAAGAAGAGGCTGTCTCCATCCTCAAATTGGTGCTCACTGAAGAGAAAAATCTGCTTCTTCGAGGTGACTACAGTGTATGTGCCAAAATTATACTAATACTGTTGGGAGAAACTCCCTCCTCCCGGAAAGTCTGTGGACGAAATCCTGGGGCATTTTACAAATCCAAGTGGATGTCTGCAATACTTTACTCGGCAAAAATTGGAATATGACAATGGTAAAATTCAAAAACTGCATCAAATATGTTTGTTTAACGTTTTGATTTTTGTTAAGATTTGGTTGAATGCCCAAAACAGTGCAGATGCTCCTGTAAATTATCTGATACTTTGGGAGTCCCCGAACGCGTACGAGAAATACGACCCTGAGTTTTTTCGAGCTGCTCTTTTAACTTTTAGTAGACATTTATGGTATTTATCCAGAACAAGCGGTATCATTTTCTTCATTTTCTAAGAAAGTGTCAGACTCTGAAAAGAAAAAAATTGCAGCATCCTTAATGAAATACGAAGATAATCAAAAATCTCTTCCCACTGGTGTCCCCGTTTTCCCTGTTTTAAATCATACTACAAAACTGTAAGTAAAAGAAGATTTCAGTCAATCGATAACCAAAAATGAAGAACAGACTCAAAATCTACTTCAGTCTGTTGCAGAAAATAGGAAAAAACCTCCTTTCTTTAAGAAGTCAATTTTGAATGAAATTTAAAGTAGTTAAAGAGATGAGATTATTTGACAGTTATTGGAATTTTTACAAGTTATTTGGGCAATTAACTACTGTAAGTATTTAATCTTTTTCTTAATGTTATTTATTAAACTGTCAAATAAAATTGTAGATTTTAACTTATCACTACATTCTTTATTATATCCTTCTTTACCATTTTAGTAAATTTTTAAGCTGTTATTGTGAACATACAGTAACTATCGTATGGTGTTTCCAAAAAGCAACAACGCAGAAATAGTGTAAATTTTCATCATTTTATGCTTTTTTTCTCAAGTCATAAGTGGATACCCAGATAGCAAAGGAGGTTTTGGAAAGGTTGCCTTTTCCCTTTCCATAGGCTGTCCGCGAAAGCATTTCCGTGCAAACCGTTTCGGAAACCATTGCAACAAGGTTTACGTAGGAAAGCTTTCTATGAGCTACCTTAACGACAAGTCCGCGAAAACATTTCCGCGCAAACCGTTTCGGAAACCATTCCCGTAAAATTGACGTATGAACGCTTTTTATGAACCACCCGTCCCATCGAGTGTATGCCCGTCGGTATAGTGGTTAGTGCGCTTGCCTCCCAACTCTATGAACGCGGGTTCGATCTCTGGCTAGGAGGAATTTGAAGTTTTGTCACAATCTACGACGAAATCGTACAAGTAAGTTCAATTAAAAATTAGATTAATCAAATTAGTTGAAATTAATAATTAAGCTTTGAATAATTAAGATTTCTAATTTATCTTATTAATTGACATTCCAGATAACTCTAAATTGGACTGAGATGACGTTAGAAGAAGGAGGATAAGAAAAATGGGATTTGACTCCTCTGTAGGAGTGCGGCTTCGGAGGGGGGAAGGGGGGTTCTCTATTGTGTTCGCCGAAGGACGGCTCTTAGCAACCTTCTGAAAGGCTTGAGGAAAGCCTGAAACAAGCTTGTAATAAAAGTTTGGGAAAATCTTACTAATAACCTTACAGGAAACCTTGTTTCTTGTTGATTAGCGAACCTTTCCGCTACCTTGCCAAAAGGCTCAACCCTTGTCATAAAAACCTTTGTGGCAACCCTTTATTCTTGCCGACGACAAGGTTTCCAAAACCTTTTAGGCAAGCTATCTGAGTATGATTACAGTTAATACTTATTTGTGTTTATATTCTAAGTAAACATGTCCACAGGAACAAATATAAACTAATTTTGACACATTAGTAACCATATAAAATTTCTGAAAAAATTATAAAATTTTACATTTTAAGAGCTCAAAAGAATCAACCTTTCAAATTTTAGGGCTTTATGGGCAAATCCTCCTTTCAACTTAGAGGGCTGAAACTTCACATACTCTCTATTGGGATCAAATGGAATGTGAAAAAGCGTGGGGAGTTTTTTTTTTTTTTTAAGATTTTTTTGAGACACCCTAATAAAAGCACTCATTGTACATTTGCACGAGGGCACCGATTAGGCTTGTCGCGGGCCTGAAAACCACGTGCAAAATTCATTTATGTACCTTAATGCAAGTAGATTCACAGAAGTCAACCCTGGCGGATTTGGTCCAAACTTTGATAGAGATCTACAATTCTAGAAAAAAAAAGAATAAAAACTATAAGTCAAATTTCAGCTATCGACATGCGTACGGGCGGACTCCCCTTTGATGAATTTTAGCCAAAATTTGATGGAGATCCACAACTTCGGTGTCAAGAGGCCACATACTCAATGGCCTTTTCACAGGCAGGAAATCATAATTGCAAAAATGTTTTTTTCGGATTCAAAGAAGTATAAAACTTGGAGATTCATCAAAATTTAGAGGTTAAATTTTTTTACTGTTAAAATCTTGCAACGAATTTCGAGAAAGTATTTAAAAAAAACACGTTTATGAAAACCCAAACAGAAAATTTGCGAACACTGTTATAGAAAATTTATTTCAAATGCTTACTCACTTGAAATTTATTTCAGCTTAAATGAAAACGTTTTGTACTCTTATTTTTTGGGATATACTGACAACATCGCTGCATATAGTTTTACTTTGAAAACAATTTCGTCCATCATTCTTTCTGATACTGACTGATATATGAAAACGTGTCCATTTCCAAAATGTACTGTGAGATAAGTTATCTCTTTTGCGATTAGTTTCTCGATACATTTCAAAGTTAATCAGAACTTTAATTTAGTGCAATATTTTAGGAAGATAAAAGGATTTATATTAAGATGTTTTAATTTTTTATTAACACAATTGGTATATTCAGTATTTTATCATGATCAATAAAACTGCGAAAATCTCTTAAAACACTCCAACATAGAAAAGAGAATACAGACTATGAGATTGCTGCAGGGTCAGATTATTAAATAGTCAAAGCAGGCAGCTGTCTAGGGGTTCTGCGGTCTGGGACGGATTTCTACCAAACCGAGTTAAAAATGTTGGTCCTGCGTTCAGATAAATGCTAAATAGATTTGGTGATGTGGAAATTTTGTGGAAAAGTGATCGGCAAGTATGCTTCTTCATTCTCTTTTGTATTTTCTGTCTAATGTTAATAAACAATTTTTTATTACCCTTGTAACTTTTTTTTTGGATCCATCCTCGTAAAACAAGCTTCATTTTTTATGAGTGCTTTATTTGAAGTGTTTCTCTTTAGATTTACTTTCTTTTCATATTGCTTGAAAAGTTATCCTTTCCTGAAAAAAAAATTGATTGGAATTTCGACTGATTCTTCTTAACAGTTTGGTTTTTAACAATAAAATGAGATTGACTTTTTAGTAGCAGTGAAAGAAGAGTGCCAAGAACCCAGTGTTAATCCAATAAAATATTTATTTTATTTTTACGAAATATATATTTTAATTTTTTATTTTCACGAACAAGGAACTTGTGATAACAGCATTCTCGTCCTATGCGTAGATTAAGAACAAAAATCACAGTAAATTTGACGCAGCTGAAACCATGTGATTAATATCTTCATTTGAAGACTAATTTTATAAATCTCAACTTCATGAAACAACCTCACGGATCAAATTAAGATTGTCTTCGACTTCAATAGCTGAATATCATGATGAATAATTGTTTGCTCTTATCAGAAGTTAATGCGAAATTATTTCAATGCTGTTTTCATTTGTTAGGACGTGTAACTAATAAAAAATGGAATAAAATGTAAAATCAAAAATAAATCCTATAAATGATATAAGTTAACTAGAGTCGTTCGACTCTTAAGCAGGAGTTGCTCCAGTGGGGTGTCGGGGAAGGGGGGGCAGGGCGGGATTATGTGCCTCTCAGTGGTCATCATTACGCCCCTCTTGTACAGAAAGTTGTACTCCCCCTGTCGGAGAAGACAGTGCCCTCCCCCCCCCCATCGGGCGAACTCTAACGACTCTCCTGCTCGTAAGCTAACATAAGCCCTTAATATTATAACTAAAAACTACTTCGCGTGGCGGGTAGGGTTTTTTTTCCAGGGGGGGGGGGTATGACAGGTAGAGGTACTCAAAAATAAAAAAAGACTAATTAAGGGGTACGGGAGAAAAAAAAATTGGGGGAACACCTGCCCTAGATCGATAGGCTTCGCTACCGACGTATGGGCATGAGGTAAATTTTAATGCGATAACATTTTTATATCCAAGGTTAACACAAGGTCTTTCTAAAGTTACAAAGCGTTAGCAAGAAATAATTGTTGAAGACAGTAATGTAACATTTTTATGATTGCATAGCCCTGTTCTTATAAGTTTCTTTTGTCATCGAATAGTGTTCATCATCGTCTAGTGTTAGAGAACAAATATTGGACAACACGCGGCGAGAAATAAAATACCGCCTTTACATTCTTCAAGCTACAAAGTATCACATGCTGCAATTTGTTAAGGTATATATATATATATATATATATATATATATATATATTGTGTATGTAATCCAAAAAATCTTAATGTATTCCAAAACACTTTTCTTAAACTCCGGTTTCGTTCTATTTCCCGCTCTGGAGGTATATTAACTCGCTCGTTTTGGCATATTTATTACTAAAAAAATATTTTAATCGTTTCCACGCGCACACATCTCGCGAAATCAGCGACTTATTGTCGGCATGCATTTTCCCTAAAACACTTACGTAATATAGTAAAAATAGCTATTATTCCCTTCACTTTGATCACATGTCTATCTGTTAAATCCCTGCCTGAGAAAAAGCAGGGATCTTCTGTCCACTTTTGGTTTGAAACCTTATACTAAGATGTATGTACATTCCGTCACTCTCCCATAATAAAATGAAAATCAGAATTTAACTCGGTCTGTTTAATCATTTAACGACTACAATAACGAATACATTTCATATATTTATATAATAGTGGTTGAGTAATAAATTTTTGTAATCAGAGAAATACTTTCTGCTCGCCCTGTATATTAAATCGCAAAATTATCAACAAGGCAGAGCGCTGGACCTAGAGCTACGAAATTCGGCACAGATGTACTTTGCAAATGGGAATGTGCATCTCGGAATGATATTTTCGAAATATTTATTATAATTTATTAAAAATTAAGCAGAATTTTTGCATTTTTTGTCGATAATTTTCGGAAAGTTTGTTGCACAAAAATGATTTTTAAACTACCTTAGAATTCAAAAAAATTAGCTTTTGAGTGATATCATTGTAATTGTCGTCCGATTTCTTTCCTTAATTTTAACAAATTTTTAAAAATATTTTTATGCATAGTTTACAGCAATAGTTTTCATTGTTACACTGAAATTCAAACCGTTTTCATAGTTTATACAAATATTTAATTGCGTGCTCCTCTTCGACTGTTAAAAGCTAAGGAATGAAAATTCTGCTCATTTTTTTCACATTCTTTGGAGATATTGCAATGAAGTTTACTTTCTTTTTTTATGCGTCATTTTTTTGTGAAAACTGTAACTAAAATCCTCTACGGTACGGTAAATTAGGAAAGTTCAAAGATTATCACTGCTAATCTTTAATTCTTTTTAGCGACCTGTTTTAATTCAAGTAACATGCTGTCGGACGTAAAATAAGCTTCCCCATTTTAATATTAGTATCACAGGCTTTTTTTAGGTATAAGAAAATGAAGTTGGCGCCAATAATGTGTAATTAGATGCTAGATGACGCTGACAGTTATCTGACTTCATCATTAGGGGCGTTCATACAGAAAATGAACTGAACTGGTACAAGCCTATTTAAAAAACACTGTTTAAAACACACTAGTCTATCTCAAATTGAGGTTTAAAATTATCTTATTAACGAAACCATAAATATCAAATTATGGATAAGAGATTCATTTTAAATTAAATCTAATCGGTATTACCGGCGAGTAAGGGGCCGTTCAAATATTACGTAAGCATGTTTTTGGTATTTTTTGACCCCCTCCCCCCTTGTCAGCAAAAATATGCAAATCGCAAACCCCCTCTTATAATTACGTAAGCAAACTGCACCCCCCCGTTCTTTTTTTTTACAAAACGTATAACAGTAACAATCTAATTTTAAAAATTTTAGGACTTATTCAAATAAAAAACTCCAACTAGGCTTAAAATGAATAAAAAAAACAAATGTAAGTTTAATTTCCTTGTAATTTCAAGTTTAAGCTTACAAAAATCAAGTTTAATTTTCTTTTGTCAAATTTAACTTTTTTTTCAAATTTAATTTTTTAAAATTAAATTATTTGTGCAAGTTACAAGAGATTTTCGAAAATAAAGTGATTTTAATGTCTTACGTAAGCATCACTCATACTCCCCCGCCCCCCCTGGCCGGCAAAAATAAGCAAATCGCAAGCAACCCCCCCCCCCCCCTGGGTGCTTACGTAATATTTGAACGGCCCCTAAGCTGGTCGCTGAAGGCAGCCAGTGGTTTACAAATTTGAAATGGTTCGAAATTTATCTTATTTCATCACTTTTGGAAATAAAAAAAATTAGAATGAAAGATAAAATAAGAAAGAAATTCTTCTGCCGTTGGCAGCGTCTGCTATAAAAGTTTCAATTACAACGTGTGCTTTCCTTCTTTCTTTTCATTTCCAGTATTATATCGTCATACACATTTCTGCAGCATAGAAGTAGATTTGTCATAGTAGTAGATTTTAATAGATATAAATTCAGATAGAAGTAGATTTTAGTCATAATCGGATTTAAATACGATTTCACATAGATATTTATTAATAGAAAAATAAAATTTGTAGCAAATCACGATAAAAAAAAGGTACAGCCTGTAATTTTTCGGGAAGATATGAGTTTTAAAAATTGTTTGCAAAATGCAACTGATATTTTCATTATTTTTTAAACTAGCTGAATTTGGTGACCAACTGTTCGCCCTTAATATTTACAGCCTGTGACTATGCTTCCAACTTGCCGAAATAAATTGGCGATTGCAGAGGCTGAGAGACACTGCCAAAGTTTTATTGTGCAATGTATCTCGAAAATGGAGGGAGGTTGGTGGCAGGCGTCCATTGATGACATATGTACACGTCATAAGATTTCATGTAAAATAAAAATTGTCGAAATCGGTCTAGTGGTTGTAGCTGGGAGACGGGCAATCTTATTATGACAATTATTTTGAATATATAAATAAACTTTCAGACAACAAGAATTGTTTTTGTTTTATCATATCTTATACTACAAAAGTATTTTTAAAATAAAAATATTAAATATTTTTTAAAGACACGTTGGCATTACTTCAAATGCTGATATATATATATATATTCTCCCATATGACCTTTAAACCACGTAGCTGTCAACATTTGATTTCATATATGATACTTGTAACCTTTCTTATATTTAAGCATTTGTTATAATATAAGGGCTTTAAATCTTACTCGCATATATTTACAACATTGATGGGAAGTTTTGTTGCAGGATAGGGAAATTAGAAGAAATTAAGTCGACATCATATTTTATACTGTCATATATGTTGTTTCAGGTTCTTCGACACAGTGGTGAGTATATTTATGAGCTAATCTACAAAATCCTAGAAGTACTGTAATAAATAATTTATATAAAACTAATTAAATGCGTAATACAGTATATGATAAATTCAAAAGACGTCTAGACAGTTTAGATTAGATATGTTTTAATAATGCTAGTGCACACAAATGATGCTTATGTAAATAGAACGGTAGATAAAATATATAAGACAAAGATTAAGAATTTATTTTTAAAAAATCCGAAAAAGCTTTATTGAAGCTCTAATGTAAAAACTGGAATCATATTGCCGAATAAAATATGAAGCAAAAATGAACGACTATTTCGATCTTGCAAGAGAATTGTTCGTGATCATAGAAGATGTAATTTCACAAATAGCAATAAATTCAAAATTTCAATCGGCGCGTGTCACTTTATGCTTATCATGAGAGCTTGAATAGTCCCATTTCATATTTCTGCGTCGAATATTTCATAGTTAAAACTCTTTTCTTTCATGTGGAGCTTCGACTACACAGACATCGAGCAGAAACACTGACCAGGGGTGGATTTTGTGCGTCATTTTTCTTTATAAGGAATCTAAGAGATGAAATACAGAGGGCAATCGGTTGAGGAACATGATTTGTTCAAAGACGATGTTAACCAATAATCTATTTATCAGATATTTTTCTGGCAATTTGATTGATTCTTTCTGAACATACAAAACACTTTCTTCAATGTATACAGTAGAGTCTCCCTACAACGAAGTCTCCCTACAGCGAATTTCTCCCTATAACGAAATTTTTAATCGGAATGTTAAATAACATTCAAAATGTTCTCCATATAACGAAGTGGTTGTCTCCCTATAACGAATTTTTTCAGACCTTTATCTTTTCGATTTTTGTCATTTTTGAAGAAAGTTGCTAATTTCTGTGCAAACAAGTCGCTCACACGTGCCTGTTTCTGGAACCACTCGCATCGTTCATTCCAGCGATAACACTTAACAATAGAATGCTATGTGAAGGGTAATGCAGTTGTGGGGACCTGGGTTTCTACAGAGGGAGCAACATTTCTACGGGTCAAGATTCCAAGAATCGGGGTGGAGTGGGTATGGAAACAGCAAATGGATGTGACAATACGCATTTTATGTTTATCCGTTCTAGTACATATTATCCTCTAAATTGGTGAATTGTCTTCACTTTTGAGCATTTTATTTATACAATAAAAATTAGTATAATTTTAACAAATTTATAATAAATATTACTTCATTTTTAATTGAAAGTCATAATTAAATATTTTTTAATTTATCGCACATACAAAAAGGTTTGTAACATTTACTTAAATAACTGCAAAAATCTCTAATCTCCGTATAACGAAATTTTCTCTATAGCGAATTTTTCAACTGAAACCAAGCGATTTCGTTATAGGGAGATTCCACTGTAATTTCTTACTACGTTATTTTTATGCAATTATAACTTATATCTCTTGCTTGATTTCTGTGGTGAGAACACTTCATGATATTCCATTCTTGTTAAACCTCATAATATTATCATTTTTTAACTTCTGGAAAGCACCGACAAAAGTTCAAAAGACTACAATTATCCATGTAATACGACACAAAATGATTATGTATGCACCTGCCAGAATCTCGTGGCAGAAACTTTTCACAGATGTATAAAAGTTTCTTCTTCCTTCGAATTTTGATTTCTGGCTCATTTTCCGATCTCATCTGTTCGTCTGCCCAATCCGTTGCTGCTCCTGGTAACCTTTGGGTATTCCACTTTCATCTGTTCATCTCTCCTCAAGCGGTGCCAACAAGCAGCATCAGGGATGAACTCCTACAAATCTTGCTCACAGAATTGCTTTCCTTGCGTTTGTTTCTTGAGTCGTTTTTAATCCGATTCTTGTTCGTTCTTGTTTGCGGTTCAAACACAAAAGTCTTTCTCGAAAGCATTCATTGTCCAATTTGTTGGCATTCGAAACTGTTTGTCAAATGATTATCCACTGCAGAAAGGGAAGATAATATGGCCTTTTCCTCTTATATCGTGTCTTATATTCTCTTCTTTTTATAACTCAGATTTTAGTAATTTCAGCAGTCTGTGAATAAGTCTTCATAAAACTTCTGATTAACCCTTTATATGTCTCGCGAGAGGTATATTTACCACCAAACACTTCACCATTCACTTCAATTTAAAGTACACTGTAAACCTATTTCACCACCTCTAATTACAGCTGCTATCTCCTAATAATATCAGGAACTACAAAAAATATTAATAAACTTTTGTCAACGTAATGTGGTTTTAACAGTCAATTAGTTATTATTATTGTTGTTTTAGATAGCAATGTAGCAACCTCTAACTTTATAAAGAAAATTGGCGTTATTTCTTATCAGGTTTTTCGATTAAACTAAAATCTAGATGGTTGCAAAATATAATTTAACCAAAATTTATGCAGTTGGTGACAGTACAGGTGCAACGGTACCTGGAGCTGATTTTCAAAAAACAAAAGAATGCTACCCTTATCAGTACATATTACATATTCACTTGTATAGTGGAACATAATAGAGCTAAATATAAATAATTTTGATATTAAAAAATGCTGACTTTTTTAATTATCAAAATAGTATTTAAATTGCATGAAAAAGAAAAGATGCGCTATATTTTTAGCATTAATAATTTATAGGCGGTTAAATAAATATTGCAATTAAAAATTTATAACAAGAAATTCATTTTCCCTGATTATGCTCTTGCGAATGTTTGAATTAATGTAACGACGTCAAGTTTAGATGCAGTTTTGAGTTCAAATGATATTATTGCCAGACCCTGAGCCGTGGTCAATCGAGTGAATGATTTTCGTCTGATGAGTGAGAGACCCCCAATGCTTTCACTCTCCTAAATGTTTGCCTAAAGGTAAAACCAGCTCTGACTGAATGTACTTTTATGAGAAAAAAATTGGTGTAAATTTATAATGTGCAAAATGTGTTGATAGCATTCACCAACAATAGACTTGCAGAGCGATATTTTTAATGAAAAGTATAGTGTGAAAATTTTTAAAATTCTAATTCCTAGAAGAGCTCGTTAATTATTTCCCTTGGTGTCCATGAAACAATGAATTTCACAGGGGTGATTGTGTTCCGGTATTACACCCGAAATCCGGTATTTTCTTCATCCTTAATACCCGAATTCCAGTATTTTCTGATAAATCTATTTTTTAAAACTTAGGAGAGACAAAGACTCAAGCTACTACGGATTCTCCGTAGTTTCTACGCAATTTCGGCTTCTACAACGTACTATGTAAATTATAATCCATACTACAAAAATTTACTTTGGATTACGCTGAGTCAATCCAAATGAATCTTTTCGAAAATGCCATACCATAACTAAGAATAACTACCTCACTTAAGAATGGTACCATAAGAATTTATATATATATATATGTAATGAATATAGTAATGTTATGAAATAGTAATGTTATGAATGAAATTTGAGTTGAAACGCTTCCTCCTAATGTAATTAAAGATGTGGAAGAAGTAAATACAATCTCAAGGAAATAGTTTATTGTACAGGAGAATATCTTTACGAAGGATGACGTTGACTATATTTTAATTTGGATGGACACTGATATCTTACGTGCTCGGCATTCTGGTGTCAGAATTTTGGCTATTTAATCGATAATTGGCTATATTTCGATTCCTTGGTATGCGCAGAGATGATATGTGTTAAATTTGTGATGACTCAAATGTCCTCACAATATTCTGGAGAGGGATTTTAGGTTGATTAAATTCCTTTGTAAGATTAATATCCTGTTTGGAAATTACAAGACAGACAATGGGGATCAATGCAGTGTTTTTGAACCAATATAATAGCGTCCACACATGAGCCAGTACATATTCTAGAAACTTCCAAATCACACCACAGGAACATGTTGCTAGATCTAGCACGAAAGTTTTTAAGGCCCAAATACATTTTCATTTCTCGAACCGACAATTCTCCTGTCCCCAAGCCCACATTTCATCACACAATCTATCAAAATAAAATAATTTTTCATATCCTACAGCAGTGGCGGTGACTCGGGGGAGTGGGCAAGGGGGGCGGTCTCCCATTTTTGCGGGAAAATGTTAATTTTTATTTCATTTTAGCTGCTTAAAACTCGGAATTACAAAAAATCAATAGTGTTCAGGAAAAGTAGCTAATTTTGCAACTATTTTTTTTATAAAAAATTTCGTTGTCTGGCCCCTATACTGCAGAGTTCTTTTTGGTGTCTCTGAACTTTTTTGTCCCTCTAATTTACTATCCAGTCGCCGATACTGTCCCACAATATCGTAAAAATATTGTACAAAAGCTTCTGCTATTTCAGATTTTATCTTATCCGAAATATCATAGTAAGAGAGAGATGTGCAATCTTCTTTGCCAAGAAACTCTTTCATGATCGCCAAAGGAAACAAATTACACATATGCAATGCAAGGTATCTTACTAACAAAAGCAAAAGTCACGACAAGAATAGTAATCTTATATCAAAGTATGATTATGCTTTGAAGAAGTGCATGAGATCTTATCTAACATTTATCAGGACTCCCATAATGTAGTAAATCTTGCTTTGCCACCATTTTAGTCTGAATTCTGAAAAGCAGACAAATATCTGAATAATGATATTTTTAGATTTGGGGAAATTTATTCTACATCACATCCAGCCATTTTTTTTTATTGAGAAAAAGAAAGGATGTCTTTGAGAGATTGTTATGATGCTGTCACTCTAGAGCGCAATATTTTTTTTTGTTTGTGTGTGTGCGTGAGGTGAATTCATACGAAAGGTGAATGCATAGGAAATGCGTTTGACGCCTCTTTGCAAAAATTCACATGTTATAGAAAAGATAATTCGATTTCAGCAGCTGAAAATTTAAACTTTTTTGTCCGTGCGACTAACGGGTTGGAAACTAGGTTTTATTTTCGTTTTTGGCTTTTATGCACAATGATTAATGAACAGAACAAACAATTTATTTAGGAAATCTGTTGGACTTTCTTGACGAGAATTTCTGCTTTTGTTAGAAAAAAAATGAAAGAAATCAAACGTAAAGTCATTTTTGTCTCATTTCATACCATTTTCTTTCTTACTATCTAGAAGTAAAATCACTGAAATTTGTTCGAAATATATAAGTATGCCAGCAAATAAAATTGATCTACATATTAATTTGTCACTATGTGCATTGACGATTTATTGGAACTAGCTTGAACCAGAAATTTTCAAGGTTGGTCAAAATTAGAAATATCTGAGAAGATAAAATTTGTTCTGGCTTCTAGCCTTGAAATCATACGCATTGTAATCTTCTTTTTCCTTATTATGTGTGGTTTTAGCCTTTCGGAATTAGTAATAAATCTTTGGCAACGTAATGATAGTATGGAAACTAAGGAGAACGGAGTGAGCGTTAATTGACTATCTCTCAGATGTCATAATAAGTGAAAAATATCATTGAACTTTAGTCTATCATAATTTTGTTATTTTATAAATTTGTCTTCCCGGTTTTTTGCCGTAGGATTGAATTATAAAACTTATCAGCCATTTTAGTTTTTTTCTCTGAATATGGACAGCTCGTTTTTCTTTAACTAGGCTTAGTGATCGTTATGTTATAAAGTTATTGTGCTCATCTGCAGAAGAAAAGGTTTTTACTATGTACGTAAATTTACGTAAGCATGCATTAATGGATTTATAGTTAATTTGTGGCTAGAGATGAGTGGTAGACCAAGGACAACGTCGATTGCTGAAAGCAGCAAGCAGTCGTCGCAACCAAGTTTCACTGGAATCAAGACTACAAGTAAGTAATGCGATCTGAAACTTCAAACTACGTTTATATTCATCTAATTAAACTATAACGAACGAAACATGAATCAATAATAAATTACTTTGCTTTTATTCTACGATATGTAGAATTATCTTAATGTCGTTTAGTGTATTGCAGCATGGCTTTAACTGCGAACGAAAACATGACTGCATGCGAGAACAAAACCATTATTTCTGTTGACGTAAGTAACGCAGGGAAGAGATAGAATCGGAAGTGCAAATTATAGTGAGAATAGAGAATGTTTTTCCAATGATCTGATAAATATTGTTGATTGATAACTTAATTTGTAATAAACATAGGAATGCTCCGATTGCGTTATAGCTGTCTTGGATATTGACTGCTTGCTTTTACTTGGTTTCTTTATTAACTGTAGTCAGTAGTGTAAGCAATTAATTTCGAAGTGATGACTTTGATTTAGTTACTTTTAATTGAAATTTTATTGCAATTCAAATTTTAGATACATATGTAAATTATTTTTATTAAATAAAATGTTATTACAGTTTCTAATTAATCATCATCCATATGTATTAAAATATTGTAACACAATATTATCGAATATAGTGTTATATATTATTTTGATAATTTTATTGTTTGATTTAATTCCAATATGTTGATTTTTATTCAGTTTGTATTAATTTGCACATTGTTTTTGACGCTGTGTTTTTCATGATACAAAAGAAACAAGGCAGAAAGTAGTTGGACAATTTTTGATTTACTAGTACTAATCATTTCCTTAGTTTTTGTTTTTTTCCATACCGTATTGATTTAACTCAAGTAACCTGTCTCATGAGTTAAATTATCTTAGTTTTTAATAAATATTTGGTTGTGTCAATTATCATTTCTTGCTGTCTGTGTTTATATGTATGTCCTTTTTTTTACCAGTTACTTCAATGCCTTTATAAGATGTGAATACTCTTGTATAATGAGACAAAACTTGGAGTCAAATTCAGAATTTGTTCCATATGCCAATAGATATTAAATTTGAGTAATATAGATTTAAATATGAGAATCGCAGTCCTTGGCCCAGTGCAGAATCTTTCATTCTCTATATAGTTGCCATTGTAGTAAGCCCTTAATAAAAATAAATTTAATTAAAATTATTGCATCATTTTACTTTTAATCATTCCTTTTAAAGATGAATCTTCTTTTTTGATAATTTGATAGGCAGTGGAAGAATTTATGGTAAAACCTTAAGATATGTTTTTAATTCAATATAAAATGATATTAAACTATTAATAGCCTGAATCTATATGCTGAATATTTTTAAAAATTAAATATTGTAAATTTAAATTTACTAACAATTTTTCATATTGTGCTGCATATGAATAATAAAATTCTTTTTTAACCATCTGTGAAATATGTATTTCATATTTACATTGGAGTTGGAATTATGTTTAATAATAATTGTATAGTAATAACTTCTTTAATAGGATTATTTCGTGCTTGACATGTTTCAGAATTTTGTATTGAGTCAAAAGTTTTCGATATTGTATTTCCAGATTTGGGATTTTAAAGCTTGTTTACCAAATCAGGACAAATATATTAAAAGTAATGTTCGAACAGTTAATTCTATAAATTGTGGGTAGTGAGAGCATTTTGAAATTTACTACATTAAATACTTATATTTGGACATTTGCTTTATCCTACCCTTAGATTTTCATATTAAATACAGACATGACACATTTCCGCGGATTTCTGCTTTTTCGGCATCGAGTTTAGTCATTCTTGGGATCAATGCAAATCTGCATTAAAATTTCTGTTAATGTGTTGGGGGGGGGGTTGCTCACGCAAACAAAAACTGTGCCATGTGTAAATTTTGCGTATGGCTCTAAGGCGAAAGAGTTTCGAATTCGTAGGGTATTGCGTAATTTTGCCAAAAGCCGTTCATCGTCCGAGTGATGTACCGGCGTCTTGACGCGCTTTGGGGCAAAGTTCAGCATTGGGAGGACTGCCCTGAAGTTTGTATTTGATTGATTGAAATGTGATGAGATGGGATTTTTAGCAACAAAGGCCATTATCCCCTAGTGTCAAAAAAGATGCACTCAATAAATGTCAAAAAGGATGCACTCAATAAATGTTGAAGTTTGTATTCTTTTCTTTCTCGTTCCGTCCAATAATCTTTCATTTTATTCAATAAGAATTCGGAATGAATTCTGATTATATGGAAATCATCGATAAATTTCTTCCGATCCGAATTTCGTGAGAAAAAGATTAGCTCTCTGCGAAGGAAGCCATTTTATTTTCGCGTTCTTTTTAACATTATTTTCTTCGCTTTTGTTAATTATTTCAATTAAATTTTTGTTAGTTTTCATTCCCTAATGTTTGTCTATCAACAGGATGGCTACTATCGTTTCCGATAGTCCGAAATTGCAGGACATTGATAAAAATGAAAAGAACAAATTCTGGTGTGACTGGCTAGAAAAAAAATTAACTTAAACTTGGTGAAAAGGAAACTGATGTATAAGTTGGTGAAAGTTTTAAAAATGTTGATGTCAGTGGAAAAGTGTTGTGCATTCTTTGTAATGACTCAGACATGACACACTTCTGCGAAAATGCTGATTCGGTGTTGGATTTTACCATTCTTGGGATTGAAGCAAGTCTGCATTAAAATTTTTGCTAATGTGTTGGGGTACGCACGCAAAAGACACGAGAAGCGCGCAAACAAAAACTATGTGCTGTGTGCACATTCAACATAATGTCAGATTTGATAGATAAAGGATAAAGTAGAATGCATATTGAAACATATTCTTCAATTCACAATGTTAAATACAAAATAATGAGCAAAGAACAGTCTGCTGTTGAGTATTTTCGAAAATTTAGAATTGATTATTTTAGAAATTTAGATATGATATAATGCTATTGATAGTAACATGTGAAAAAATTTAAGGTCATCGAGCAAATGCTACTGGGTGGAACTTGATAGTAAGAAAATAACATTTGAGAAAAAAATAAAGAAAAAGCCCCCATCAAAGAAAGACAGCAATAAAAAAATTGAGGTAAATAGCAGACTGAAACATAAAAGAAAGTTTGAACTGTTAGTTCAAAAAATAAAAATAGGATTAAAAATAAAAAAAGCTTTTACATGGCCATATTTTTTTAGTGAGATAATTTTTGCCATAGTTTTTAACAAAACTTTCTACATTATTCAATTTTAATCCATTAATTTTCTTTTATACTTATAATAATTCAACATTTTTTTAATATCTCAAGCATCTTTTGTATAAATTTATTCATTTTATTGTTCAGTTAATCATACTTATTTTAATTTTCGGTGTTTATGTTTGGCATGATAAATTATTTATGCAGTTCAGCTTTTTTTGTTTCAAGCCTGTGTCATGTCTGTAAATAATAAATGATATTTCTTCACAAATCTTTTTCCAAAAAAAAAAAAAAACTTGCTTACTGAAATTTCTGCTATTTATTGCATATTAAATATTTGATGAATTATAATTTATGACGTTGCAGTTTAATGTCCATTTATAGATGCTGTTACTTATAATTCTGAACTAAGAATTTTCCTGATTTCTTTCAATCTCAGAATAAATTGAAGTGCTGATTTCATACAAGTATATTGGTATCAGTATTGATATTTATGATTTACTCAGTATTGGATTTATTTTGAAATTTCTTTTAGGTTATTCTTCCAGATTCTACGTCTACTGATCTGAAAAATCATGTCAGGCATGTTAAGAAAATATTATAACTAAAATCTTAAGTGAATTTAGTTAACGATGTAAATTAACACAAAGATAAATAATTTCAGTGACTAAATGCTACCTCATTATTAAGATAGTAGCTTACTGTTGATTATTTTGGAAACTATTCATTTTTCTCTCTATTATCTCTATTTTCCTTTTTTTTTTAATTTAAAAAAATGTTCACATTCTTTGAAGATGGAATGCATTGATAAAGCGAATTGCAAGTTTTCAAGCATTTAATTGAAAACACATTTTGAAAGTAGTTAATGAATAAAGATGAAATGTCTTTACACAAAATCAATGCTATAAATCATTAAAATTGTAATATATAATCAAATATTATAATGTGAAAAATATAAGATTGTTAAATATAGCATTTTCCCTCTTCTCCCAATATATAGATGGTAGCTGAAATTTGTGCTGAATTCAAATTCATCTGTCTAGTAGTAAATTTTATTTTTACTCTTAAGCATTTTCAACCATTATCTTTAAAATATATTAAGAATATTGCCAAAGGGAATAATTAATAAATTAATGATGCAACTTGTGTAATAACATCGTCCTATTAAATTAAATACTAGAAATTACCTGCATGCTTAAAATCGGCATTGAAACATTTTGAAAATATTGGTCTATTGGCATTAACAAAGTAATTAACCTGTCTCTGAATTGTGGTCTTCCGTGAATCATTTTCTGTTGTTTGTGGATATATTTTTGTCTGTTATTTTATCTGAGAAATGGATTTTGATGATTATTCCATGATTAGAAAATTTGGTCACACCGTTATAAATGGTATATACACACAAATATTTGGAGCATAAAAATTTGGTAGAAGTAAAATTCAAGATGTCCATTAAGCAGTATTAACCCAAAATGGATAGTATAATTTTTGCATGTTAATATAACTTGTGTTCCAAATAATGACTTCTTTAATGGAGTATCCATTAAAGTAAGTCCAGCTTTATTGAGTAGCTTTAATTTGTGTCAAATTCTCAATCACCAAACATAAGACATCACTCCAAATAATTGCAACAAAAAAAAAAAAAAAAGGTGAAATATTAAACTCCAAAAGCTAACAGACTGAAGATAACATTTCCCTTCCCCTTGAACAAAAGTTGAATTGACATCAAGATAACTCCAAATCAAAAAAAAATGTGGTCATCCTTGTCATTACTTAACAAATATTGAATGTACAACATAAAATGCAAGATTTTTATAGAGCCTAAGTTCAGCTGAAGTTTGTTACACCAAAGAAAGTAAATTACTGATACAGAATCGTGCAGTCAACTAGAATGATTTCTTCATTCTGTATGAAAATTTGTGCAAATTTTGCTTCAGCTACTTAGCATTTAAGAAGCAAAAGCTACATTAATGTGTTGATAATTTAAGAGAAAAATACATTTCTTTTAATAACATAGAAGTTAGGTATTTTATATAAGAGTTTTACAAATGCTAATAATCAACTTTTTATAAATATGCTATAACTTTAATTATCAATTGATGGATATGAATTTATCATTTGCCTTTATTTTTGTGTTAATTTTGGATAATTATGTTCTGCTTTGTTGTTTCATTTTTATATTTGTTCAATTTTATCATATAAAAATGAATATACTTTATGTGAATTGAAAGCTAGTTTTTGATATTTGTGCAGCTGATGCAGAAAAAAGTTGAGGAATTAGGGACATTTGTTATTTACAATTCTTTGTAATTTGCAGGCAAAGATGGAAACAAAGTTACAACTGTTGTGGCAACTCCTGGACAAGGGCCTGAACGACCCCAAGAGATTTCTTATACGGATACCAAAGTAATTGGAAACGGGTCTTTTGGTGTAGTTCACCAGGCTCGTCTTCTTGAGACTGGAGAGCTTATAGCAATCAAAAAAGTGTTGCAGGATAAGAGATTTAAAGTAATTTTACTTTCCTTTAAAATCTGTTGCATTGAAAAATTGAGATTTTTGTGACAATAATGAATATTTTGCTTCCAGAATCGGGAGCTGCAAATCATGCGGAGATTAGACCACTGCAACATTGTGAAATTGAATTATTTTTTTTATTCAAGTGGTGACAAGGTATGAAGGAACTTTTTATCATGTGTTTATTTTTAAATATTGTTTCTTACTCTAAATTTGGATTTTTGTGGAAATTTTCCTGCAGAAAATAGATTTTACATTGTTAAAATATGATTATTTCTATTTAATTTGTATGTATAGTGTATTTTATTTACTTGATTAGATTATTTGAATTTTTATATATATTTCATGATTGAAATTCTGTTAATGTTGTTAATTTATTCTCATATGTATATAATTTTCCTGTTAATTTGTCATAATTTATTTTAAACTTTTTTGGATACTTGTTATGAATTTTGACAATTCGCAGTGTGTATAAAGTACTATCTGGAGTGTGGGCTTATGATTGTGAAGATAAACTGCACTGTGATAAATTTTTTGAGAAGTCATTATGTTTCAATTCTTAATTTGTATTATTATGTTCAATTCAAATAAATATTGAAATAGTCTAAAAATTAGATAATAAACAGATTTCTTTTGATATTGAATTTTAATACTTTCTTAAAGTCAGATTTAAGAATATTGGGAAATATATGATCTCTTAAATTATATGAGCATTTTAAACTTGAAGCAACTACCCTTTGTTAAGGGGATTCTAAACCATTCAAATTTATTTCTTATTATAAAAGGAGAAAATTGTATGCCTCTGTATATGGTTCTTTTAATTTAGTATTCATTTTTCTTCTGTATAGAAAGATGAAGTTTACTTGAACTTGGTACTAGAGTTTATTCCAGAGACTGTTTACAGAGTGGCTAGGCAATACAGCAAAGCTAAACAAACTATACCTATTTCATTCATAAAGGTAAATGTTTATTTAACATGAATATTTTTCATGCATTCAGACTTCCATATATTCAGATCAAGGAATCATTCATTTTTCCTTTTGTTACAGCTATATATGTATCAACTGTTTCGAAGTCTAGCATACATCCATTCCCTTGGAATATGCCATCGTGATATCAAACCTCAGAATCTGCTTCTAGACCCAGATTCAGGTGTTTTAAAGCTGTGTGATTTTGGAAGGTGAGTTTGTTTTATTATTGTTCACGTTATTTTATTGTGTGTCATCCAAGTTCTTAGTGGTTCTTCTTTATTATTTTCTGACTGTTACTTGAGCTCAATGGCATATCAAAAATTAGCTTAGTTACATTATACCAACTTATATTTTATTTAGAGCACATTTTAATTTTCCAGTTTCACTTTTTGTTGAGTATAGAAAAAAGTTTGATACTAATATATAAAAAGTATGTTATCTAAAATAGATGTTATTCTTCAGAATTCTGTAGTTCGCTTTTGGATTAAGTGGAATCTTTGGTAAAATTTGAATTCATGTGCACTTCATATAGTAAAAATGATTTTAATAAATTCTGTTTTATAATTTGAAACTTCTTCAAATAAAATGCCTGTAACCATCCATCAAGAAATTTTGTATTATATATTGGAACAAACTTTATAGATTTTATTGAAATTTCAAGCTATGCATTTAATGCAAGAATTCACTTTTTAAAGTGGCTCATTCTGACGAAAAGAACTGAGAGTCTTGTAAAACATTGCATTGGAAATATTTGTATGAAACCTTATTGAAATAAAAAGATTTCTTGGACTGAAGGTATAATGCATGTTTTTCAATTTGGTATGTAAAGAATGAATATGAAATTTTACCAAAAAGGGTTATGGATATGTATTATGGTCTGGATCATTAAAACTGTGGCTCTTTGGATATGGCATGTTGCCTTGTAGTATCATGATTTCATTTATACGATTTTTTTTTTTTGAGACGGTTCTAACATAAAGGAATTTCATTTATAGTTTTGCTAAACTAAGGCAGTAGGGCTCTTTGTATTTTAGCAGTAGCTGTTGAAATGAAGACATCTTATACTTGAAACAGTTCCCTCTCAACCTAACTATCTGACTTCACATCAAAATATATGTTCTTGGTATATTCAGGTCTAAATTTTTATTTCAACATTCTTCACAACTAAACACGTGTTCAGCTTGATGCCTTGTTAAATGTATGTCTACAGATTTATATAAGCAATGATTGAAAGGCAACTAACATGCTTTCCATTAAACGTATATCTAAGAGCCTCAATTTGGATTTCGGCTTAACTTGGAAAACATGCTATAAATTTTTATAAACTTTTTCAGAAAATGGAAATTTATTACCTTAAAACCAATGAGTCAGTTTTTGTGTAATTTTTTTCCTATTAAATGAAGGTATCAATATAAAAATATAATTGATAGCATTACTTGTTAAAGATGGTATTAACAGAATTACTTTGTGTAATATTTGAAATTTTCCTCGTTTTAAAAATGTTTTTATAGCTCATGAATAATTTTTATATTGTTATGAAGTACTTTAAAAGTGTGTGAACTCCTGTTCTGGAAGATTTGTTGCAAGAGAAACATTTTTAATTTATTCTGATTTTAGATATAAAAACTTGGTTAAATAAAGTTTAATTGATTTTGGAGATGTTTTATGTCATTATTTTGTGATCAAAATCTAATTGTGTATGCATATTATTTATCTAATCATTAACCTACATGGGAGAACATCACAAAAAATGTTTTTTGTATCTTTTCTTTCTGTAGCGCCAAGCATCTTGTGAATGGTGAACCAAATGTTTCATACATTTGTTCCCGTTATTATCGAGCCCCTGAACTTATCTTTGGTGCAACAGACTATACTACTATGATTGGTGAGAATTTCTTCTTTTAATTGCTACCTTTTGCATAAAATTTCGATTGTGCTGTAACTATTTATATGTATCAATTTTAGTGCAAGCTAATTCGGATCTTGCATTTGAAATTTAAAAGAAGAAGAAAAATTGGTATTTAAATGAAAAGCTAACAGTTTTTACCTAATTATGCATAATGTCATCAAATCATTTGCAATAATAAAATCATAAGTAATGTAATATCGTATTAAAAAGATTCAATATCATTCAGAGTGTGAACCCTATTTTCTATAAATTTATGTATTGAGCATCAAAGTTATATGATTGTTGCTTACCTTGTATATGCTTAGTATGAACTTTGGTCAGATGTCCCAAGTATCATCTATTCATTAACCTGTTAACTTCCAAATTAATTTAAATCGTAAATTTCTGTTAAATTATGTTAAAAGCACCAAGATTAAGATAACTGTAAAGCAAAATTATCGAAAAATCAGTTGAAATTCATTTAAAAAAACGTTTTATACATATATATTAAGATTTTTAAAATGTAGCAAAATATTGAAAAATAAAGATCACTTTCTAATTTCTTGCAAAACTTAAAAAATAAATCAAAGGGAACAAAAATTTTCAAAATGACAGCACTTTGACTTCAAAATCTGGGTAACTTGTGGTATATGCCTGTTGAAAATTGTTTGGGAATACATAATGTCTTATTAGACGAGGCAGAAAAGAAACAATGGAATGTATTCGGTTTAGCCATGGAAATGAAATGTAACTTCATATAAATAGTGTGCTGGGATTTGATGGGTTACCATGTTGAAGTCAGGTTCGCAATTTGCTATTGTTTCCATCTTGTGACTGTATTAATTACTGTTACTGCTATTACTAACCACTTGACACGATCCCGAGTTAACTCTGTTGAGCAATAAAGGGTTAATAACATTTAGCTGCATTTTCAATTTCATGCTGACGTATAAAATGGCATTTCTAAATTCATAAGAATTTGTGCAGTATTTTCTCTCTTGTACAATCCATACCATTTGACAATTGTCAAACAAACGGAAAAAAAATTCATATAAATATACAGTAATTTGTATCAATTAACTCATTGTAAAAATACAGGTGCTGCCACTGTCCTGTTCTCCTTTTTGATATATTGTGATCAATGTTAGATTTTAATTTATTATTGATTGAATGATTTAGTTAATACTGTAAAACTCTGTAACTTACAGTTAATCAGCTCTTAAGCATTAAAATATGGATAAAGAGTATGGACTTAATGATGAGTTGGTCTGTAATTTCATTGTAATATGGCAGGGATTGGGTTTAAGAGTTCTTGAGTTTCTTCTGTGGCCTTGCCAGTTTTATACAATTTGCATTGAAATATGTAATAGTCTGTAATATTATAATAATTGCAGAACAATAACCTTAAGATTCAGCATGTACGGCCTTTTGCCCAACTGCCGAATTTGATTAGGCCTTTCAGCACAGAAAGGTTCCCCACCCTTTGTAATATGGGATATGACCTTCAAATATATACAGTTGGACCTCTATTTAACGAAGTCGCTAAATCCTGAAAAAATGTTCGTTATATGAAAAAATTTTTAAATAGAGATTCGCCTTTTAAAATACTTTAAACTACACAAAACAGATTTTAAATTCATAAGCACTAAATATTATTAAAAAAGAAATTGATTACACCTTTATTTTGTAAATTAATATTTATTTGTTTTATGTATCTTGCCCACCAGAAAGAAATCTTCAAGGAAAACAAGAATAAAACAAAACATTGTCCTGGAATACACAGTATTTTCAATTTAAAAAAATAATTTTATATTAAAATTAATGAATTTTAATGACATCGCATTTACAATAAGTATTATAACATTATAACAAGTCATTTTAAGCATACATTACCTCATGCGTCCTTAAATTTAATTAGTGATAAAGTCTGTTAATTTTGTCTGAGTTTTTTGTTTGAAAAAGTGTTTTCTCTCATAATACATCTCGCATCTTTGCAACGTACCAAAAAACACTTCAGGCGTATTTTCTTCAAACTGTAATCCGCGTCGGATTGTTTCAAATGATTTTAGCGTTTCATCAAACGAAGGTTTGTTGATTTCTGTATCATGATCATTTTCATTATCCATCTTCGTCTTCATCGCAATTCATTGCTGTATTGTTTTTATTTTTCACACTGTCCAAAATATTCAGTTCAGTTAGTGTTTCCGAGGTTTCAGCTTCAGAATCAAGTGAAAGAAAATCATCAATCAAGACATCATTGTTAATTTCTTCTTTTACCCTGAGCTGTATCCACATCTTTTTAAGTTCCTCAAGGGTATATCGTCTTCGTCCTCCATATTGCCGAATACTCGTTGCTGACAAAGAATCCAGCTTTGGAAATTTCTGATGTGCTTTCCCATAAGTTGATCTTTGGCATGGATTGATTGTTCTCAAGTGCAGTGATGACTTTTCGTACTATCCTCTTGCAATAGTGTATTTTGAAATTTTTTTTTTATCACCCCTTCATCCATTGGCTGCAGTTTTGATGTAGTATTTGGTGGCAAATGAAAAAACCATAAACCACCATTTTCAGTTTTTGGTTGATTTCCTTCGGATGGGTGAGACAATTCTCAAAAACGAGAGCAATTTTGCTACACTCTGCAATCATACGTTTGTCTAACTTTTGAACCCGTTTTTCACAGATTTCTGACTTCATCCAAGATTTTTTGTTAAAAGTCATAATCAACCTCCAAAGATTTTTGCAATCCTTTGAAACATCTTGGATTTTTGCTTCTGATAACTAAATGTTTCAATTTCTGATGTCCAGTCATATTTGCACCTAACATGACAGTTAATCTTCCTTTGCTTTGTTTCCCTCCAAAGCATTTTTCCTTTTTAAATGTTAATGTCTTTTGAGGCAAACATTGAAAAAATAAAGCAGTCTCATCTGCATTAAAGATGTTTTCTAGCTTATAGTCTTTTAAAATTTTACTCAGTGCCTCCATTATTCAATTTTCACTATCATTATCATCAATGTCTTTACTTTCACCAGATATTACTTTTGCCATAATTCCGTGTCTTCTCTTAAATTTTTGAAGCTGTCTGTTGCTTCCTCGAAATTCGTTGTATCCCAATGCCTTTGCAAATTGAAGAGCTTTCTCAATTGTGAAAGGCCCAGAGATCGGAACATTTTTCTCGCATTGTGTGTATCCACTTCAAAACTGCCACATCTTCATAGACACATGTTTTTAAACGTTTTGAACACGAATTCGATGAACCATAATTTTGTATCTTATCACGATTTTTTTATTATGGTTAATAAGCTGTTTGGAGGAATACCAAATTTTAATGCAATATTCTTTTTCTTCACGCCTTTATCCACCTCATGAAGAATTAAATTTTTTTCTTTGATGCTTAAGCACTTTCGCTTTGACATTTTCCAGCTACAAGAACTGAAATCACTAGCACTACTCTGATCAACAATCTAGAAAACGGTAGAGTAGTTCAAGGACATGGGACAGCTCCATTGAGGGTGAAAGGGAGATATTTTTCTAGTGAAGTGGGGGTGGGTGGATAAAGGTTGCACTTCCTGGATGAAATACAAAGAATGACAGCGATTTTACTGCTGTCGGTGAGTTAGGAGACTGGTAAAAACCAGTTCAAGGACATTGATCACCATAAAATGTGTTAAAAGAAAGAATAAGTTCGAAATGTTCAGAAATATTTTGAGAAAAAGGGAGAAAGAAATATTGGATCACAAGAACAAGCTCTTGAAATAGAGAATGCACTTTGCTAGTTGGAGGTTATTTTACGAAAAAATTTGCAAAATGTTCTTGGTTCCAAGGAAAAGTTCACAAAACAGAGGTCCGACTGTATATTGTTAAAGCAATCGGAAGATTTCACCGAAATCTCTGCTAAAATTAATAAACTTGAAAAAAGGTAAAACTGTTCAAAATGCTAAGTCAAAAGTTAATAAACTTACTTCCGAGTCTGTGACTCAACAGAAAGCAGTTTCGATCAAGAAATAACACTGTTTTTACAAAATTGCAAATGTACTTGTATTTATAGATGCATTATCAATGAATTTTTACATCGCAATGGAACTGAAATGAAAAATGCCAGGTGCGCAGGTGGTATATTAATATAATTATAGTGGTGCGTGCTTTACCAATGCTGTCAGTTGTTTGCACCCAACACATATAAAAGCTGTTATAGTTGATTGATATTTTTAGCATATCATCTGGAAATCGATCTTTAATAAAATTATCAAAAAAACCCACATAAATAAAGCATTACTAATATAATAGCCCAGATCACTCGGTAACACTCTGACATCACCAACAATAAAACTCGCGCCATACCATTGTGAGACATTAAGCAGCATTATTTTATTGTTAGAGAACCTAAATTTAAAAGAGTAATTGTTGTTCTAATTTCAAATTTAATAGCTCTAAAATAGTGAAATAAAATTTGGTATCCTTGATATAAAATTGATCTTGCTAGGATCAATAGTTCCCGAGATATTTTAGATGATATTAATCGTATCAGGGTTCCCACGGTCCTTGAGAGTCCTTGAAAATTTTTTGATGAAATTAGGTTCTTGAAAGTCATTGAAAAAAGGATGATGTCCTTGAATTTTTAAGGGACTGCTGATAATCTCTAATCTCCGCCCCCATTTTCTCCTCAACGTGAAATATGAAGGTCACCGAAAATACTCCGGGAATGCACTTGTGTTTCTCCTCGCCGCTTATCACCCTCTGCAGAGTAAAATAGTTCAAGAAGGGTCATGCATGACCTTCGGAATCCCTCTGGGTTTTCAAACAAACAATACTCTCTTGTAAGTGGGGCTTTAACCCTCTGAT
This sequence comes from Araneus ventricosus, assembly GCA_013235015.1. Taxonomy (NCBI): domain Eukaryota; kingdom Metazoa; phylum Arthropoda; class Arachnida; order Araneae; family Araneidae; genus Araneus; species Araneus ventricosus. The sequence goes on from BGPR01000065.1 coordinate 343,774, forward strand.
TCCTAGGATACTCTGAGCACCCTGACCCCCCCTCAAAAACCACAATGAGAGCTGACGATCTTAAGGGGTTTTATTTGAAAGAAATTGGTTCGGGGTTGAAATGCTAATGGCCAGTTTTAAGGATTACAGCGAATTTATATTCAGACTTTCCCTAGGAAATATCCCTTTCCCCCAAGGTGGAAATTTTTACAGAGAGAGTGGGACGTTCTCGAACCGTAGGTTGGTTGCACATTACGCTTCGGACCTTTCAGTATGGAGAGTTAATTTCGCTGCTTAGACTTGAAATTTATATCCCCAGTGGCAGAATACTTTTCAACAGTCTGCAACGGAGGTTGGGTCTCTTAAAAATAGTCTGCAGAATAGTGCGTGACTATAAATATTTTGCTTTCTTTTTTTAAAATACTTATATCAACTTACAACTATTAAAATACGTTAAATATAAATTAAAAACCATATAACATCTTTATTATTTGTCTAATATAATTGTTTAAATTAATAAACTAGAGCATATGAAGATTAATCTTTTCTTTGGGAAGATAATGTTTCTTATTTACACGAGTGTGAAAATTGATTTATTTTATTTTATGACATGGAATCAAATATTAAATTTTATTGAAATAATTATGTTATTTTAATCAAGACAAATTTCAAGTGAATCTGTGTAAGGCAGTAATGAAACTGCATTTACTTTGATTCTTTTTATTTCTTCCATAATACTCCAAATTTATAATAAAATTAGCTTCACAAGCATATCTTTGATTGTCTTTCAATATTTTATAATGAATGAATTTTTATTGAGCTGACAATTATATTTCACAAAATACTTAATGAAATATGTAATTATTGGTCCTACACCATGTTCTTTAGTGTAAGAGGATTGATTCCTTAAGAGTTTTAAATTTTTTTCTCTTTTAAATTTATATTGCTTTTAAACAAATGTGCAACATTTGCAGCTAAAGGTTTATCTTTGTGAATGGTCTCATGTTGACTCACCATCCATAAGGCATGGCCTGGATGTACATTGCGTTATTGCTTAAACAAAATGCATAAAGCTAATGATTAGTATTTACTTATTGATTATTAGTTAAATCTGGCTATTGGTTAAAAATAAAAATTAAGATAAGAAAAATTTCTTTACGACAAATTGCAGCCGTAGAGATTGATCGAAAATTCTGAGGTTTATTTTCAGGCTGTGTAAATAATGTTGCTTTAAGATTTTTCGTAATAATGCAGCATCACAATCAAAACAAAGAATTTTGTCTACATATGCAGCCATCTCTAAGTCAAAATTACGTGTTATGCCCAGAAACCAAAAGTGCCAGAAACGTATCGGAATGAAATGCGTAGAAAACATTGGCCGTGACCAATACCGATATGAGGCACTTAGCTTACTTCAAGGTCAAATCGAAGTCACTAGGTCTGCTAGGGGAAGCCCATTCAGCATAGGGAAGAAAGAGAGGGGAGGGTCATTCCATGTCAAATCAACACACTCTATAAACCTCACCATCTCGGATTTTCATGAAATTTGGCAGAGATGTACTATTGATATAGACTTGGAAAAATACCAAATTTCATCAAGATATGTGGACTCCTTTTTGAATTACAGCAACGCAAATTTTCAAAAATTTGCCCAAAAACCGCAAATGGAAATGTTTTGAATTGCTCTAGGAGCTCTCCTAATTGAGCTGGAGAGCTGGGACAGGTGTCATTTTACAGCATTTTGCATGCTCTTTCCAGTGGTATGCAACATACTATAGGTTAGTATACAAAATTTGTTGTCAAAATTTCAATTAAAATTTAAATTTTTCAAAAAGTACATATTTTAAAATTCTCAAATTAATTCCATGAATAGTTTGTATTGTTGTAAATCACCTGGCAAAATATTAAGTTGGGATGACAATGGGTTAATAGTTAAAAAAATTTTAAACTGAAGCTTGTTTTTCATTAATTCCCTGTATTGAGCTGAATAATACAAGAAAGTTAATATTTGCATTAGCGTGAAAATAAATATGAGTGCTAACCTGAAGAAAGAATAGAGTAATGAGTCTAAAATAATTAAATCTTGCATGTTTTTGTACTTGGCAGAATACTTATTAACTTTTATGCTGAAAAGTTATTTTTACTTAATCAAATTCATTTTTCTGCAAAACATAGCCGAGCTACCAGTTTCCTTCATAGACAGTGGTGATGTAACCTGATATATCTTCTAATTTCAGTTTATTTGGATATTTTGACACTTCTTTTTCCGAACCCTGCAAATCGTATGAAAAGTATTTCACCAATAATGTTGGTGTAGTTTTGAGAATGAATGCATGATATTGCTTGGTTCCTTGGATAGCCAATGCTTGATCAAGGTGACTGTTCAAGAACAATTCTGATTCAGCATATTTCTATTGGGTTGAGTAGGCAAAATCTACCTTGGTAATATTTTTTACATTCTACTCAAAAACTTGTTGTGGGGTTCGAGTTTGATTTTTATATAGTCATTGTAAACTAGCACAAGGTGCCAGTCTCTTTATTAAATCCCCTATTCCTTCGCAAGATCCTTTTCCATGTTCTGTGACCAAAAAAATAACTCTCTCCTTTCACTTTAAAATCTTTCTCATGAAAGCAGAAGTTCAAAAAGTGTTGCTTATTTTTGTATTGGGTGGCAGACTCGTCTGAAAAATAAAAATATCTTGTTTGGAAGTTTTTGAAATTTAGATGTCGGAAAGGGTAGGAGTTTTTTTAAAGGTGTAAAAAACAACTGTGTTGTGCTCTAGGCAGTCAAAAACAACTACGTAACTAACATGTTCAACTTCGTTTTCCTGTTTGAAATATATTACAAAAGGATGGATTGTGACCTGTTGGCTTGTCCAGTGATACCTCTGTGCTTCATATTGCTATGCTATAATTTTAAAAAAAATCCACAAGTAACAACAAACTCTTTGAGATGTCCTTTTCTGTAATTAAAGAATGCTCCCTGTTGTTTGGCAATGAAGTTGTGCTGAACCAAAGAAGACAACTTGCTGCAGAATAAATCAATACATTTTTCTGAAGATATCTCTAAGGTTTTTAGAAAGGAAATGATCTCTAGGAAACCTGTCTTTGGCAAACCGAAACCCACTGGTGGAACTTGTTCAATCAAATTTACAGCGAAGGATTCTTTCAAAATTGTACCTTCTCAGTTTCACTTGGACAGTTAACACATTTCCCCATATGTTGCAATCAGTTGTTGATGGGTTAGAAAGTACTTTTGGTAGGCATTGCTTGTAATTTTTTATGTTGCCATTTGTTTGTTTTAGCATTGTCATAATCAATTTGACAAGTTAGTCATACACAAACAGAGTGTGTGCCACTTTGACCAGCTAATACACAATGTTTCGGTCTCAACTCAGCAAATTTAGAGAAACCTATTTTTATGCAAGGAAACTTGCCTTTGAAATGTTTGTAAGCTTTTTTAAAGTATGAAAAACACCTAATATATAATGAATGAAATTCTTAAGAAATTAAGATTGAACAAAGAAGGAGCAGTTTAAAGAAGCCACCAGATGAACTTTTCTTCCTTGTGCTGTCCAGAAAACTGCTCCTTCCTTGTTCAATCTTAAATTCTTAAGAATTTCATTCATTATGTTGTGTCTTTTGCATTTTCATTGTTATCTTGGTTGCTTGCAGCATTAGCACGCTCCAGATCCTTTGTTTATATCTTATTTTAATTTTATTTGTAGTGAATTGTGTTTTTACCTTTAATGTCATTATTTTATCTGTTTATTGTTAAATTACGAGCTAATAAGTATTGTGCCAAGTACAAATATGTACGATTTAATTATTTTAGACTAATTACTGTGTTCTTCCTTCAGGTTAGCATTCATATTTATTTTCACGGAAGTGTAAATATTTGTATTCTTGTGCCTTCTTGTATTATTCAGCTCAATACAGGGAATTAATGAAAAACAAGCTTCAGTTCAAAGTTTTTTTAACTATTAACCCATTGTCATCCCAAATTAATATTTTGCCAGGTGATTTACAACAATACAAACTATTCACGGAATTAATTTGAGAATTTTAAAATATGTACTTTTTGAAAAATTTAAAATTAAAATTTTAATTTTAATTTTGACAAAACATTTTGTATACTAACCTACAGTATGTTGCATACCATTGGAAAGAGCATGCAAAATGCTGTAAAATGACACATGTCCCAGTTCTCCATCTCAATTAGGAGAGCTCCTAGAGCAATTCAAAAAATTTCCATTTGCGGTTTTTGGGCAAATTTTTGAAAATTTGCATTGCTGTAATTCAAAAAGGAGACCACATATCTTGATGAAATTTGGTATTTTTCCAAGTCTATATCAATAGTACATCTCTGCCAAATTTCATGAAAATCTGAGATGGTGAGGTAAATTTTGTTCAAAAACTGTGTTGATTTGACATGGAATGACCCGGGACACAATTATTTTTGCAATGTGCGTTATATAATAATTGTAGAGTTCTTTTGAAATTGTGATTAATTACTTTGATATTTTTCATGATGGATATTTTTATTTTATGAGTACATAATAAACTTGATTGCAAAATAGTCTGCAGACAGTGTCCAAAATCTGCAACGTACGTCGCAGCATCGCGGTGATTCTGCCACTGGGCTTATATCTAGGTGGGGGTTAAATATCAGTGACTTATTTTTATTTATTTCAAATGTTTAAAATTTTAATCAATTGTGTATTGATAGCTACTTTTGATTGTCTCTTTAGAAGGTCAAAAATAAAATTAATTTTAATTTAAAAATTTATTTTGTATTCTGTTTGAATCATTGTTACATTGTGATTGAATTATTAAAATGGCAAGGCGTGATCTTAAAAGCTTTAATATAAAGATTTATAAAACATCTGTTCCAAAAAGCATAAAATAGTTATTAATTGTGAATTTCTTTAGTGTTCAATTGAGATTGACTTATGGATATTCAAGATAAATTAGATAAAATTTTTGATTTTATCTCAATATATTTCAAGTTTTCAGTTAAAATTCTATTGTTATTCATTATTGCTTCTACACTGTCTCTTGTCCTATTGACATCAAATATAAAAAAAAAAATCATGGTCACTTTTTTGAAATTTTTTTATGACTTATTTTTATTATTATTATTTTTTATATTATTTTAATTTGTAGTTCGATTCCTGTAAAATCAGAACAACTGAAATATCAAGTGTATAGACATGTTTTACAATTTTTCAAGTGAAAAATTCAGTTATATACAATTTCTACAATATGTAATTTTATGGTCCTTGAATTCTCTTAAAAAGTCCTTGGAAGTTCTTGAATTTTTTTCTTCAATAAGAGTGGGAACACTGCATATACTTTAAATTAATTTCCGTTTTTAATAGAAAGTAGTAAATTACATCAATGGTATATCATGCACGTGATACAGTTTGGACTCCACGATGCATCTAATTATTTAGTGCAATCTTGATGATATAATTTGGTAATATTTTTTGGCAACGTTAAAATTTACACAAAGGCATCTGAAGTACAAGGGAAATTGTTAAACAACGAAAAATACTTCACACTGAATGTTGTTTACCAAGAGGTTTTTTGAATAAAGAAATATGTAAATAAAAAAATATTTCCTGTCATAATACATATGTTTATTTTATTTGTTTTCAATCAATGTTAAACATTTCTCTCGCATATATATCTATTTAAACACGTCCGATTTGAAAGGAAATCTCTCGAATGAAGAGGCGATTTGCACCAGTCATACCATGACGGGTGATTTTCTAGTATACTTATAATAGGAGAAAAAGATAATTTTAAAATTTTGTGATCTTATTCTGGCGAATAGAAAAAGTACTTTTTTTTTTTTTTAAATGAGAGCAGATTGTATTTGATATTAAAAATATTTGCTGTTTAACCTCATAATTGCAGTTTGGACAATCGGATACTTACTATTTAATGGTTGGAGGGCTGTTTTGTTAGAGAGTTCAATAGCTATTTCAAGTACAGTATGAGTAGCAAGACTTAACAATTAGTAGTTAAAATGTTATGATCGAATTTCTGTATTGGACAATTGATTCTCTTAATCCTGAAAAAAATTGAATGCTGTGTTTTAGAAAGAAGTTCCTGAATTGCATTTTATAAAGTAATGAGAATTACTGCAAATAAAAAAAATTCATTGTTGAGAAATTTCTGATATTAAAAACAGTGAATTTGTTTCAATAAATTTTCCATTTTAGATGTATGGTCTGCTGGGTGTGTGCTTGCTGAATTACTCTTGGGTCAACCCATTTTTCCTGGTGACAGTGGTGTAGACCAATTAGTCGAAATAATCAAAGTTCTTGGAACCCCAACAAAGGAGCAGATACGAGAAATGAATCGAAATTATACAGAATTTCGGTTTCCTCAAATAAAGGCTCACCCTTGGAGCAAGGTATGTGAATGTTGTATATGTATGATCGAGCGTATTACTTTTTGTGTAATTCCTACCTGAAATACACACATTCTTTCTCTCTCAATAATTTTTTAAAACTTGAAATGTTTCAGGTATTCCGAGCTCGGACACCCCCAGAGGCTGTTGACTTGGTTTCTAAACTGTTAGAATACACCCCATCTGTAAGATGCACACCTCTCCAGGCATGTGCACATCCATTTTTTGATGAATTAAGGGAACCAGGAACAAGGTTGCCAAATAACAGAGAATTGCCTCCTCTTTTTAACTTTACAGAACATGGTAAGATCTGCTTTTTATTCATACTTAGTCAAGTTTTCTGTACAAGAGAATTCAATCAAAAATGAAAGCTATTGTGTAATTTACATTGCTTGTTTTTACATTCCAGTTATGTTACATAAACTTTTTATCTGGAAGTATTCTGTAAGATTTTTAAAGAGGAATACATTCATACTGTTAGTTTTAATTTCCTTTTCTAGAGGAACTTGTGATATTTATATGGATATCGTAAAATTATTCTGGAGTGAGGAACTTCCATTTTCTAATACAAAACACTTAGTATTTTTATTTTCTTTGAATAAGGAAAATATCAAGTATGTGAGAACTCCTTAATAATTTAACATTTGCTACTAATGTAATAAATATGTCAATTCTGCTTCATTTGTTCAACCTCATTTTTATTTTAGGACTGCTATTTTAGAAATTTAAATGGAATAAGTAACTAAAATCTGTACTATTTCAATAATGTTGAGTATAAAATTAAGCATTTGTAGTGCTTTTTAAAAAAAAAAATTGTTGAATATGCTCCATGCATTTATAATTTAAATAATTCAGCAATTTATTTATATATATAATATAGTATAAATATTAGTGGCAAATTTGTTTTTGATTCTTTTCACATAGTCTTTAAAAAGTATTTATCAGCAATTATTTCAGATATTGCTTTGATTAAATCAAAGTGTTTTTTTTAAAAGAATTCTGATAGATACATTGTTTATAATATCTTTCTAAAGTTTTCAATCTTATCATTGATTGTGGTGTATGAACTCTCTAAATTTTTGTAAACAGTTTTTTGCTTTCTTATTGAATGACTTGAAACTTAATTTATAAGCTTTTTTGAAATGAACAGTCTTGATTTATTTTTTACATAATGCTTTCTTTTCTCATCTTGATCAATGGTTTCTTTTTCAGAACTAAAGATTCAACCCTCTCTAAATTCCATCCTGATTCCATTGCACATACGCAACAGTAGTCAAAACAATCCCCACGGATCTATCGGAACAAACAGTGCCGGCTCTGTCGACCCAAGCGCCAGCAGCATGGCCCATATGGCTGCTGAGTCCTCCAGCATTAGCAATTCTTTGACAGCATCGGGCAGCAATGTTGGCGCTGCACAGATCGGGGCTTCGACTTCCACTGCGACTGCATGACACTTCCACTGTCTAAGGGCAGGCAGCTAAGCCTAAGAGAAACCAAAACAAAAAGAAGTGTGGGAGACCTCTTCTCTTGTTAGTTCGAATGTGGGGTTCGCAGTCTTGTAACACATTTCGAGCAGTGTTCGATGTACCTGAACTAGGTTGTACATAAATTAATATAAATATTACGTTTATTTTGAATTACTCATAGTAGATTTGAAAAGTAATTTTATTTAATTATTTTTAGTTGTTACAGTTTTGATTTATTTGTTAATGCAATGGTAACTATGTAAAAGAGTGAGATGCAATTTTTATTTTATCCCTGTCCATACGACATTTTAAGTTTTATTTTCTGTTAAAAAAAAATGCTTTGTATAGCCTCTTAAGTCTTCTTTTCTCCTTCTTGTCCTAATGAGTGTCGGGCTTTTTTTTTTTTTTCAATTTGCATTTTATAAGTCTTTCAAATTGAACTCTTATTTATAAACCTGAACATTTTTATTGAAATTATGACATTCTTTTTACATCTGTAGATTTTAAAAGGTTATACATAATAATTAAAGCAATGCTGCTGAAAGATGTGTATTTGGAGGAAGAGGAGCCTCTGGGTAAATTTTCATCTAAAATATTTCCAGTCTTCTGTTTTTAAAAATTTCTTAGTAAAAACATAAAATACCTCTCCTTTTCTTCACTAATTTGACTTAAGGCTGTGGGTGTAATTTTCTGCAAATAAATACCTTTCTATATTTTATAAGCACACTTTTCTATGTACATTGTAAATCTTATTAAAACTCTTCCTGGACTTTTCGTTTACGACCAACCTGTTGCCCAACTTTGGCTTTCAAAATAGCAGTTTAGCAGCCTGCTCTTGCCAGATATAGGAAAATACTATGTGAAAATAAGTCTATATGTGCTTAAATTGAAGATTATATTTCCAGCTAATTTACCTTGTACAGTTTCAAATATAAATCTATACCATTTTAAGCGATTTCATGTTTAAAGGTACATATATTAGAATGTTTGATTATTTTTCATGTTTGCTTCTGAAAGTATATTGTACATCCCTGTGACTGAATGGCAGTTTTGTATACTGTACAGTGTGTTTAATGTATTGTATGAAGTTGTGTAGATTAGTTCTGCTACTCTGGTAAACCATTAAATTGATAAACAGCAGAGCTCGCCTTATAACGACATTTTTAGAGTTTGCCCTGGACTGTGCTGAGTCATTCATAGTTTTTCCCTGCATTAATCATTTTTAGATAGTGAAACTTGGCATAAGATTTAGAGAAATGTTCGTTATACTTGTATGTGAAACTACATTTATGTTACAAATTTTTTTGTTCTTTCTGTTAAAAGAGTTTTTATTATTTTAATAACTTAGAATTTCAGAGGTTTTTTTTACTGTCTTGTAGTGAATATTTTGTGTATAATAATATGGGGAAAGTGATGTAAGAGACAATCGGTTCAGTAAATGTTTTTTTATGGCATTATGAAATTTTGGTGTCGTTCTAATACGAGTCTGCTATTAGTTGTTTGGATGATTGTCTGGGCTTCTGTTGTCATTTGGTGAGATTCCGTTTTGAAGTTTCTTCAGAAATATATGTTTAGCATTAAAAGATGAAAAATTTATACTGTAATTTAACATATTATGCTGTCTTTTGGAACTTATGTAATTTTTTTGCATTTTAGTATTTATTGTTAGTAATAGTTAGATATGTGCCTGTGTTAACTCGGGTAATAGAGGCATGAAGTAGAAATTTTATTTGTGATTTTTACTGGAGTTGCTTCATGTAACTTGGGTAAAATTTTTGGTGCCTGACAGATGTTTTATATTATTTTGTTTTTTGTGTGTAAATCTTTTTAATAAAACGACTTTTTAAAATCATGTCATTAATAATGTGTCATTTGCAACTAAACTGCTAATTCAAAATAATGTAATTTATTATGATTTCTTCTTCCATGTAATATAGATAGTTTAATGTCATAATTTACCTTTTAATTAATATATATTTTAATTTTGCCAATAAAGCTGTCTTCTTTTCCGAAATTTGACTTGGCATTTGTTTTGATCAAAATATACTTCTAGTAATTTCCTACAAATTTAGTTTATTTCTAACTTGTTATTTTAATTTCTTTTGCTGCATGGCTGATGCTAATTGTGAATCATGGTTCATTTTTTCGAGATTATCTTATGAGTGATATTGTGATAGAAGGATTCTAATATCAAGTGTAAAAAAGAATTTCATCTAAATTTTACATATTTTCAATTTTACATTGAAAAAAGATTTTTGAATTCTTTTTATTCACTGGTTTTTTTTTCTGTTTGTTTTTTTACTCCTTGTTCCCAAAGCTTAGTTTTTACATGAGGTAAACTATTATGAATGTAAAGAAGTTCTTCAGTTCTATGAGAAAATATGTATTAATAACTGTATGTACTTATACTGCAATAGTCATGTTTATAAACAGAAGAGAACTATATGCTTTTCATAGTGTTGCCTGTAATCAAACCTGTGAATATACCTTAGACTGCTCAAAGACAAACCTTACAAATATTCTAAGGCTTCTTGCTCTGTGAATATAAATTTTTTGATATACCAGGAAGCAAGTTATATAATAGTATTCAAAATGTGTGCATACCGATGGAAATCCATATGAGCATATATGTTGAATGTTTCAGTGTCATAAGTCATTCACACACAATTATGTAAAAAAAATGGAAACTGAATTTTTATTTTCATGCTAAAGTTTTAATTTGTGCACTTCATACATACACTACTATACATAAACTGGACCATGTTGTTGTGCATTTATGCACATTTCCCCCTTTGTATATGGCTTTATTGTTAGGCAGTTAGATGTAGGAAATAAAATTATTACACATGAAGTGCTATTTGTTTTATTCATGTGGATCTGCTATCTGTGTCAGTGGGGGAAAATACAGCTTATTACTAGTTTGAACTTGCACATATGTAACTGTAGATGTGAAAATTATGAATGCTATTAAAAGTGAATTGATATCGTAGATTGTATTATTTCTATAGCACAGAAAAATTAGTTGAAGCAATGCATATAATATTTATAAAAAAAATCTATTGTAATGCACTTTATTATCAGACACTTCTTATGTTTGTTTTAAAGCATAATTTTCTTCGTTGTTTTTCGTATGTCTTCTCAAAATATTGTAAATAATACAATTCGATATTATATTCCTTTAATTTCTGCTTGAGTGTTTTTGTGAAGTGATGTACTTTAATGATCTTGATTGCATCCTAGCTAAATTTTCCTTTATTGATTTTGGAATAGTAAACTATGAAGTGTATGATTTTATATTCAGCTTTATAAATTGTTTGAACAGTTATAATAAATTTAATGTACTTCTTTTTGTATATAAAAATATATATAAATTCATCTTATTTATTTTCCGTCCTCAGAACCATGTGCTGTTACTAAATCCAGCAATTATGTAATTCTTGTTTCAGTTATGAAGAACAATTAAAGCTAAACATTTTCAAATGGGTATTAAAAAATTTGTGATAGAACACAATACACAACACTGGGCTTTTCATTCTGTTAATATTGTATTATTAGATGTTTTCATAGTATTATACATACTCGTCTCTAGGTTTCATATACCTTAAAGTGAAATAATTTTATCCCCCTACTTCATTGCTTGAGATTATACAGTTTTTATTGGCACTGTTCTTATGAGAATTATTGATCTTGGGTGTCAGATGAAGACCTTGCCTTGGGACTATGAATGAGGCAGTTATGCACCAATGTCTATCTAGAACTGGGAATTGATTCACATCTGTCACAGGGTGCATAGCATCTTAAAGAGTGCTTAAATTTGAAAACCATTTTTAACTCTGAAACCTACAGTGCAATCTAGTTCTTTTAAAACCTATAACGGCCAAGGGCAGACATGAAAGCAGGTAAACATTTCCCTCCCCCTTCTGGCAAGCAAGTGGTCATTTGCGTCCTGGAGGCTGCTTTTATCATGTTTCTAACATCCAAACCCTTGTTGACTATATAGGGGTCGTTTACAAATTGTGATGACACTATATTTTTTGTAAAAGATTTTCTAGAAGTTTTATTTTTTACCATTGTATATGATTATAACAGTAAAAGACAAATTTGATGTAAAAGCATAATTTAAAATTTTTATGGGCATGTGGGTACCATTTTAAAATCATTACTGGGTCAGAAAATGTTGATCATTTAAGAGTTCTTTTTTTTTTTAATTTCAAGAGTTTACTTATCTAGATAACTCACCGTAGACACGCAATATATTATATTAATTAAAATCTAAGAGAATTTTTAATTATAAAGAAATTTATTTACAGAGCAGTTACTCATATTTATTTACTAGCAGTACGCGCACGGCGTTGCCCTTGGAATCTGGACTTCAACAAAATGAAAAAAAAAAAAAAGCTCACAATGGCATGAAAAAGTTCTGAAAATAAAAGATACACATTATTTGATTTTCCCGCTTGTTTCTCTTTGTGATAATGACATTTCAACTATAGAAAATACAGAGTATGTTAATCAGAAACAATATTAAAAAATTGCAACGTGAAAATTATTATTATAAAGCACATAAAATATGCGAGACATAAACATGTTAAGACACTGCTGAAAATAATAATTGAAGTCATTCAGTTGAAGGTTTTAACATCACCTGCGCTCTGCACCGTCAGCCAATGAAATTGCCTACAATGTTCCTGAAAAGTGTCCTGGGAGGGAGCTCGGTAGATAAAAATATCTTCAACTGACCAGGAAAAAATTAATTTAAAAAAAAACGGGAAAAGATATTTTAACCGCTCTTGTTTTAAATACGACAGAACTGTCCCAATTATAATCTGAAAATAATAGTGTTATTAGAGCGTTTGATGCAGCGAATTTAAAAACAAAAGTTAAATTTCGATGGCAAAACTGACTATTTTTTAAAAAATTCTCAACTTTCAGTACGTTATGTTTGAAGCTCGAAACAAACGAAATTGTTTGTTCTATCCGATGGTGCATGTGATTGTTTGTCAACGATCATTAGAAAAGATACTGCAGCCATAAATGTACCAAAAATTGCCCGGAACAACACAAAACATTAAATAAAAAAATTTCTAGATTGAATTTTAAAATTCCAGCTTTGAGGTGCCTTGAGTCACCATCATGACTACCTGTGTGCCAAATTTCTTGACTGTAAATGCTATAGATGTGTCTGGACATCGCACACACACAAGCATTGACTTTTATAAATATAGATTAGTATCTAAAAGAGAAAAAAGTTCCAAAGTTGAAAGCTTATTAAGATAAATCTATGTACACGAAAAGTAAAGTTATTTTCAGAGTAAATAAACCAAAATTTGCTAAAAATTTCAGAATTTAAAATTACGAAGCAGAACAAGGGGACATAAGACTGAGAATATTTACTTGGACGTGATAGTCTCTTTCTAGGTGATACTTACTATTTGTAAATATTGTAGGCTAAAAGTGACGAAGTCAAAACCTGTCCTTTCCCTTCCAAATGCCTTTTGTAAGCAAACAATTGTTATTAAACACAAAATGCAAGTGCTACAAAGAAAAGAAAATGTCGAATTTTAATGAATGTGACAATCAAACCCTGTGTTTTCTAAGCAACATGACTTTTAATTGCATTTTTTTAAAAAATTACTTTTTCTGACTTAAGCAGTAAACTGTAAACATAATAACTTCAAATGACCAGTAGGATTTTTTTTTTAAATGTGAATATTTAATTCATTGCATTTTTAATTAAGACTATTTAATGTACTGGTAGGAAAAAGATTTAGCTTTGAAAAATACTTTATATTGTTACAAACACAGTTTACCAAAAAAAACCATGCATTTTATATTCGATCTACGAATACGAATATTAATCATAATTAAGGCTTTTTCAAATACTAGAAAAACATGCGACAAACGCAGTTTTCTGAACAAAAAAATTGCACATTTTGTTTACATACTTTCCGATATTTTGTTTTATATTAGTATAAATTAAAAAAAAAAAAAACACTGAAATTTATCAGTATCGTCAAACAATATCTTATTAATTTATTCCTGAAAGAAAACTTTCCGATATGCAGGCATTTTAGCAAGAAATTTTGGCAGTTAGTAAGTAAGCATCTGCCCTCGAACACTTACTGGAGACATCAATCAAGAGTGACAGTGGGAGGGGGAACAACCATTGTTAAAAAGATAAGGTTGCTCCACACCGTTTGCCAACCCACTTCAAAAAGGGAAAGGAAATAAGCATATGACATCGGCCGTTCGTCTGGCAGTTTGCATGGCAAGCCGTTTTGGCAGTCAGAGGGTTGAGCACCTCAAAAGTGCTTAATTTTGAAAAAAGGGGTCATTAAAAAGTGCTTAGTTTTCTCAAGAAGTGCAAAAAATCCCCCCTCAGGTGGGGGCCTGGCTGTCCCGTCGGGGATGCTGTGCCCTCCCCCTCCCGAGATATTGAATACGATAAATCAACAGCATAGTCATAAAGCATTGTTTACCACATGTATCGAGAAAGAAAACCGACAAAAGAGAAGGAATCCAGGGGATGTAAACACATGTTAAGATAACACTTATAGTCTACTCAACGAAGGCCCCAAATGGGAGTGAAAAAAACATTAAATCACATAGTTTTGGAAATTGGTACACATGTTCGCGAGAGGTTTCTGTTGAAAATACTAAAAGTCTTAGAGGGGGGGGGGAAGCTCGCGCCACCATCTTGGGTTTTCATTCCCTCTTTTTTAGTTTTTCTTAAACATTTCAGAAACTATTCAGTTTTCAAATTACAATTGATTTAACATATTAAAGAGCGTGAAATTCCCTACTAATATATACATTTATTATTCTAGCTTGAATAGTTTCTGAGAGAATGGGTCTCTTTTAAGTTTCACGCCATCTTGGATTTCTTCCCCCTTAGTCTTTTTGAATATCTCGAAAACTATTCAATTACATGTAATAGAACAAATTAATGATCGTAAAATTCCCTACAAATACATGCTTTTATTTTTCTTCTAGTTTTAATAATTTCTGAGATATTTAAGAAAAATTGAAAAGGGGGGATGAAATACAAGATGGTAGCAAACTTTGAAGCTCATTACCTCTGAAACTATTAACCCTTTAGCTGCGGGTGTGGTTTATAAACCACATATATAAGAAAGTACACGCAGTTAAAGACATAAGGAGCATAAACGCATTGTATATATTTGTAGGGAATTTTACACTCTTTAAATTGCTGATTGCATTAAATTTGCAAATTGAATAGTTTTCGAGATATTTAAAAAGAATAAAGAGGCATGAATTTCAAGATGGTGGCAAATTCTGCGACCCATTATCTTGGAAACTATTAAAGCTAGAAGAAAAATAAAAGCATTTCTTTGTAGGGAATTTTACAATAATTAATTTTTTTATTTCATGCAATTAAAAATTCAACAGTTTTCGAGCTATTCAAAAAAATACTGAAAAAGGGGGTGAAATCCAAGATGCTATCAAATTTTGAGACCCATTATCTCGGAAATTATTAAAGCTAGAAGAATAATAAATGTATATATTGGTAGGGAATTTCACGCTCTTTAATATGTTAAATCAATTGTAATTTGAAAACTGAATAGTTTTCGAGATATTCAAGAAAAACTAAAGAAGGAGGAAGGAAATCCAAGATGGCGGCTTTAGCTTTTGCCCCAGGGTCGGGGACTCACGAACATGTGTACCAATTTTCAAAACTATATGATTTAATGTTTTTTTCAAACCCTCGGGCCGCCTCTGCCAAAAAAAAAAATGACAAATAATTTCCCTTTAGAACTGGCGACCCCCTTCCCTTATTCTGAATAATATTAACAAGACGTATGATACGTACTAAACGCCCCACCACCACTGGCGGTTTTTCGCACAGGCGCGGCGCTCGCTTCGTGCCTCAAGACTGGGGGTGAGCCTCAAAATCTAGTCGCCGTACATAGCAGTACTAAGGCGACGGTTCTTTTACGACATTCGTAGGGACAAGGTACTAAAAACAGCTTTGCGCATATGACGTCACGTGGTCAAAATTCGCCACTGCTCCCCAACACACACACGCACCACTCACCAAACGTGGTCTCGTAGGAAAGTATCCCTATTAGCACAAGATATTGTACATTATCTCCAGAATGTTGTTTGATATTTTGAATGCCACCCAACATCGTTGCAATATTGTCGACAATTTTGTCGGGATGTTAATTACATTTCCTGAAGCTTCTTGGCGCCTCGTGGAATGTATCGGGATTTTATGATTTTAAACACATATGCGAACACTTACCAGCACATGAAAAATCTCCAAGTCATATAAAAGCTTACCAGCTCTGTGTGGAGTTCAGTAAATGAATATGATTAGGAAGGACTGTAAATTCTGAAAATCAGAAAAAAACTAAAATGAAGACTAGATATTGGAGAGAAGTGTTCAAACGTTTAGAATATGTGGTTGAGTTTCTCCCTTCCCAAAAGAAAAAAAGAGGAAAGAAAGATGTACTATATGACAAAAACAGTGGAAGCATTTTCAAGCTACTTGCATTCATTGGAAAATTTTGCGTCGTTAGTGCTGACCATTTCAGAATAGCAACGTCTAATGAATCACATATTCATTACCGAGAAAAAACTCTCAAAAATGAAATCATAGGGCTACTTGGATCCAAAAGCGAGGAATAAATTTTGAAGGAAGTTCCAAAGTGGACATATTACTCTAGAATTTTAGATTGCACACCGCACTGAAGTCACTTGGGCCGACGACATTTGTTATAAGATTTGTTTGGTGCATTACAGGTGAAGAACCTAGCATGTGTGAAAGAGCACTTTTTGGGATCCATTCCAATCGAACATACAATCGGTGGTGCTTCAACAGAGAAATTTTTAGTACAACTAGAAGAGATGAAAAATCCACTGAAAAATATGCTTGGCCAAAACTATGCTAATCGAGCCAATATGAAAGGAAAAAATCCAAGTGTCCAAATAGAATCCTGAACATCAACCATCGGGCATTTTATGTTTATGTACTACCCATTCCCTAAACTTAGTTTTTAGTGAAGCTCCACGACCGTATCTGGAAGCGTGGAATCCTTTAGTATTTTATAGCAAATTTACAACGTCTTTGCATTCTAAACTCATCGTTGGACAGACTTGAAGAAACATGTACCCAGTATAACGGGCAAGCCCTGAAGTCAAACGTGGTCACTTGCTGGAGTTATCGCTATATAAAAGAACTGATGCATTAGCCAAAAACCTTGTCTTGAGTTTGGCAAAGAAGGTTAAAAGTTTTAACTTTGTTGCTAGTCTAGTCATTTGGCACTCAGTTCTCTTCAAGGTCTGTGTCATAAATAAGATATTACAGAGTGAGAATATAGATGTGTCTAATGTTGTGTAGAAATGATTGACAAAACAGGACAAACTATGGTAAACATGAGATAAGACAAGGGGTTTCAACAGACTCTGGTTGATGCACGTGAACTCAGTAACAGTATTGAGATTGAAGCAGAATTTCAAGAACCAGAACTTTGATCACTGAAGAAAAAGAAGCAATATGATTACTATGCTCTAGACGAAGCTCATCCAAAGAAGATTCAAACAAAGCTTCTATTTTTTTCCCTCGATTTTTTAATTCTGGAAGTCACAATCAACTCTTTGCAGGAATGCTTCGAAGAACTAAACGCTATATATAAAAAAAATTGGTTTTTATCTAACATCAAGAAAGCGAAACACAATACAATTTCAGGCATGTTCAAAGACTTTCATTTGGTTTACAACTTCACCAAGAAATATTAGTCATATTAATTCTACTACCAGAAGAAGTGACCAGCTGTCGGGGATTCTGACTTACTTCAATATGAACAGGGTTGCTGCAAATTTTTCAAATCTTTCATTGGCTCTGAGTATTTTTCTGACTCTTCTAGTTGCTTAGCTGCTGGCGAGATAAATTTTTAAAAAATGAAATTTATCAAAACGTATCTGCAATCCACCATTAGCAACCGTGACAAATGAAAGGGACCTTTTAAAAACATTGAAAGTGCGAAGAAATTTTACGGATAAAAAGCAAGAGAAGTTATTTTTTGAACAGAACTTATAATGCTGTTTAAAAATATAGTAAACTATTTTTAAAATAATATTGGTTTATTTTAGTTTCAATAATTCATATATAATCTTAAATTTATTTGAAGTTCAAAGATTCTCACCATAATATTATTAAGTCATATTTGCAGGTTAAACATGTACATCTGTATGCAAAAGTTTGTTTGACATTTACAATACAGACACAAATGAATTTTAAAAGAACGTTAGTTATGCATGTTGGGGGGGGGGGGCCCCCGCCATATTGCTGCTTTGCCCGGTTGGTAAAATTACCTCGGGCCGCCTCTGTTGATTGGACTATTGACCTTTCCCCCACCCTCCCTCTTTCTTCAACAATGGTCACCACTATATATTGAAATACTGGAATGGTTATCTCGAAAGGGCAAATTGACTGGTAATTTTTTATTTTTAAGAAATGTTGAAAAAGGCAACAGATTTTTATTGTTAATCTTATAAAAGTTAACTTAATTTTTGGTAATTACAATTTGCATTTTTATTTTTTTGTCAAACCAAAAATACATTCTTTATTTTATAATAGAAGGCCTGCAAATATTAAAATTTAAAAAAAAACACATATTTAAAATTTTTAAAAATATATTTTTTAAAAATTTTCAATAAAAACTGCATTTATTATGAAACAGAAAACAACCGATGCTTAGAAAATACGCGGGTCTACTTATGCATGCATGTATAAAAGTGCTTAATTTTTTGGCTAAGGTTCTTAATTTTTGCAGCAATTTCTCATTACGTACCCTGTGTCATTGAATTTACTCAAAAATGTTTTTTTTACGAAACGCGTCCTTATGTTTTGACTTTTAACACTCCAAAAACTGATTAGATGTGTGTATACTTTGCCTGTCGCATTCGCAGATTAAATTCCTTAAAAGACTACGCAGTTACTCTGCTTAGCAACCAAAACAAGTAGTAATGATCTCGGTAAAGTCCTGTCTAAATTGTTTGAATAATTTGTATTATATGCATTTTGAGGGAAAGGTATGCATGCAACTCGATGTCCAATTAGTGGGGCGCTAAAGGTTAATATGTGGGGGGTAAATTTTAATAAGTAGTAATAATTAGTATAAGTGGTAATAATTTAACAAGTAGTAATGATCTCGGTAAAGTCCTGTCTAAATTGTTTGAATAATTTGTATTATATGCATTTTGAGGGAAAGGTATGCATGCAACTCGATGTCCAATTAGTGGGGCGCTAAAGGTTAATATGTGGGGGGTAAATTTCCAATTTATTCACCTGATACTGGTTTAAATTTTAATAATGTGGCAGATCAGTGTTAATTTTGATTCTCCTGATCTAGAGTGAGGCTGCAGTTACCCAATGGTAAGCTCTCGGCTTTGGGCCCAAAGGATTCCAGGTTCGAAATCCGATCCATCGAAGATCCACCGTGTATGTGTGCCTGTTTTATGCTAAATCATATGTAGAGTCCAGACATCGTGCCGCTGCTGTGATGTGGAAGTTTGGAGAAGGGGCGACAGCTCAGGTATTGCCATTTGACTGCTATTCAAAATCATGTCCCAAAATAGCCCTCATGTTGCTTCAAAACTGGATGTTAATAAAACTAAACTGAATCCTGACTTGGAGGGAAGTATGAAGGCAGCATGTGAGCCGAATAATTTTCAGTTCAATCTAGTGTTGGTATACCATTAAAAAACTGTCATGTGAAGCAGCAGGAATGTTCTCTCTTCAGTTTTCTTGCATGTATTTTATACAATATAGCCCACTCTGTTTGATTTTGTCCTTTATGAGAATCAAATGCTCATTTTGGACTTCTTTTTGCTGATCGCTCGAGTCCAAGATTATATAATCTACACTTTCGGTGCTTTGACCACATGTTTTAGCTAACTAAGTAGGGGTTTTGAGCTATCACACTCATATACACATGAATAGACAGACAGTCAACCAGTTGACTGATTTAGCCCAAAATTTGGTGCAAATCTATTCTTGTGGTCAAACCATATACCACATTTCATCTAACACGTGATTTTGACTTGTGTTTTCATGTACACAGACTTCCTCAAAATTTGTTGGAAATTTAAAATTTTATTATAAAGTCTACTAAGTTTACTTGTGTAGTTCATTCTGTCTATCAGATATATTCAGTAAGACAGACATAACTCCCCAAACGGGTTTTTTGAGGTGGGGAGATCTTAAACTTGAGATTCTACAATTTTTTTTGAGGATTACATTACTTTCTAGATTTGTATGAGAAAGGAAAGAATTATTACTGTATTTATGTTCGGTATGTTTGATATTAATCTAGCAAAGAATAGATTGAAGGAAATAGGATGAGATAGAATATTTTTTTTTTGAATTTATGAATGTTGAATATGTGAGCATACAGTTGAAAATTCACTTTTCAGAATCCAATATTACTTGGAGGAAACTAATGACTTTTTTTTTTTTGTAGATCTTGTTATTTTAACAAGAGCTCTTTCTTATTTAGTAAATAATAGATGCCTTTATTTAGTTCAATTGCTTATATGAATAATTATTAAAATGATAACCACTGGAACACCTCTTCAGGTTATCTATTTTAACAATGACGCTACGATAAATGTGGAAAACCGCAGCTGTTCTATGCCGATTATGATGGCGCGGTAGTGAGGTCTTGTTAATTGTTTTTTTGATAACCGGGAATAAGAGTTTCGCTTTAATTTCACTATAAAAAAAGTCTCCAGATAGCTTAACTTAACAAATACGAAAAAGGCTGTTCTTCCGCCACTTCACTGGTGAATGACATAGTTCGCAGGTTTTTTTTTTTTTTTTTTTTTTTTTGTTTTTGGGTTCGCCAGCCCTATTATGTGTGTGTCGCTGTAAAAAGAAAAAGGGAAGGTTGTCGGATGGATTTTTTTTGTTGTTGTTTATTTTTTTTTTTTTCCCACATTGCATTTAATAATAGTTTGTCATTTTTTTAAAAAAATGACTTGTATAGAAATGTGAGACGATATTTAAAATTGTACATGACTGAAAATGCTGTGCAAAAAAAAAAGTGTTTATGAATTGATTATGTCGGCTATTCTTTCGTATTGTTAACTTGGCATAGAGCATACATGAAATGTTTCAGTAATTAAAAGCAAAATATAATTCATGTCTGTAATATAATACAAAATTAAAATATTTACATTGAATAATAAAATTTAAACTGTTATTGCATTAAATTACAAAAAAATATCGAGCTCCTACGCAAATTTTAAATTATACACAGTAAACTTTCGATATAATGGACTTAGCATTTAACGGAGGATACGAATAATCTTTATCAGCCTTTTCTCGCCCTTTTAAAGAATTAGAGACCTTTCTAATTCGCAGTTATAAGGAGTTTTTTTTAACTAATATTATATGTGCATTAAATGTCTTACATTTATATTATACAGTACACTTTCAATCGTAGTGTCGTATTTTGAATATTCATCATTTCACAATTTTACGAAATTTAAATTTTATGGGCGCACTTTCACCCCAATTAGTCTGTTAAACCTAGAATTTACTATATTTTACATTTAAAAAGGATTAGGTGAAACAAATAAAATGAAAATTTATATATTGTGGAGATGCTGGACAGCATTTTAAATATAGTATTCACTTTAATATATCACAGACAATATATCTGTACATTAAAGTTAAAAATCTGAATGATTAATTATGATGGAAAAAATTCATTTTCCTGCGTGTCGGAGCCGAGTTGGATTGCTAATTGTTTTTTCTTCCAAGCTTCTTCCTTCAACCCATCAGTTGCCAAAATAATTTTTCAATTTTTGTTACATTTGCAGTAGCATTTTCACAATCTTTCACAGAATCTTTCTGTAAGTTTTCGTACAATAAATTTTGTACAAGTCCGTAATTTGAATGTTTGATTTTGGCGGGCAACATAACCTTTTGTTTGTGCAGATGGTGATAAGTCTAATGTAATTGAATATATTTCCTTGTAATTTTCTACATAGGAACCGATTTTGTGTTGAATATATTTATCGAATCATAAAGAATTTGCTTGGCATCAAACGTTCACTCCGAAATTCATTCTCTTACTTTACAAGTCAAAAAAGTATTTCAGTGTCAAAAAACTCATCATTTCAAAATTATTTTAAAGAAGTTTCTAATGTCACTGTAGTTAAAAAAAAAGAATTCTAAATATTCAAACATCCATTAAAACAGTTTTTTCAATGATGAACCACCAGCAAGTTTATGAAAAAAAAATCTTAAAGAATTTGAGACAGTAGCCTGTCCCACCGCCCTTCGAGAAGTTTACCAACTAATTATATAAAGCGCCATACCAACGAATCAGATCATTCATTTATCGCGTCAAAATTTGAAAAAAAAAAACCCCTTAAAAGTAACTGTAATCGAATGACAAATAAATGCCTGTGTTATGGAACCGCTGAATTGTTACAATTTTGGTGCGAATAATGAGTTCTTGTTAAAAGAAAATTTGCTTTGACATTTTTTAATATTTGAAAAAAATTATTTCAGATCGGAAATTCCTTCCTGGAGTCCTTTTGATATTCATTTACTCTTTATTAATATTTTGTATTTTGTTTCATTCATACCCTTTTTATTTTGGTATCTTTATTCTAAGGTATTTTCATTTTTATTTCCTTTTACTTCCGAATTTCGTGAACACCCTTAATATTCCGCTTTTTTTTATAACATACTACCAAGTTTTAATTTGCTGTGTAAAGTTATATACAGGATGTCCCTGAACTCATGTACCAAACTTTAAGGAAAGGTAAAATACACAAAACGAAGAATTTTTTGTATAGCAATGTGGAGTCGGAAATGAAAAGTGTAGGCGGAAAAACAAGGAATGTTGAGGAAATGAAAAAATCTTTTTATTTACATAAAAATTACAGTAAGTGCTCAAATGTGCCACCATCAACATTGATACAGGCCTGGCAGTATCTAGCAAATGATTGGCGTACCCTTTCGAAGATGCCGAGTGTTTCACGAAGAGATACAGCGGCGACTGCAAGTCTTGCAATGAAGTCCTCATTAGATTCATTTGGAGTTTCGTACAAGTAGATGAGTACCTCGAGGTGTACGAAGAAATCGATACTTGATAAATTCTATGAACGTGCTGCCCAAGCGATTGGTCCACTTTGCCCATTCCAACGAGAGCCAAACGTGTCATTGAGGTAATCACGCATACTAATGTGGAAAGGACTGGAGACCCGTCGTGCTGAAACCACGTCAGTCATTGAAAACCAGAAAACGCGCATTGGCTTCTGCTGATCGATAGTCATTGCGTGTGGATAGGGGGTCAACCGATTTCAAAAATTAATAATAGAAAAAACTAATAGTGCTACAACTACGTGTTTTTTTAATTGAGAGAGCAAACGGAAAGCTTTTTTTCAGATAGGTGGAGTACGATTACTGCGTTCTAAATTTGGTACAGAGAGAGAGAGATTTCCATACGCAATGGCTACCAATCAGCAGAAGCCGATGTGCGTTTTCTGTTTTTTTTTTTTTTTTTAGTTTTTCCTGAATATCTCGAAAACTATTCAGTTTTCACAGTACATATGTGAATTAACGAATCAAAGAGCGTCAAATTCGCTACAAAGACATGCTTTTCTTTTTCTTCTAGTTTTAATAGTTTCGCAGATAATGGCTCTCAAAAATTAGAGATGTCCAGTAGTTTACGAACCCCCAGACAGCAGTAACGGCACATTACCTATCTGGAAAAAAAAACTTTAAAATGTGCTCTCATTTTTAAAAAACCGTAGTTAAAACATTATTAGTATTGTTGCAAAAAATCTTACTGTGGGTGTATGGTGTAAACAGTCCAACACGCAGGATAATGGAGAATGAAGGTTTATTTACAAATATGCAGGAAAACAAGTAGCACAGGTACAGGAAACAATAGTTCTTGCACAGATTACCAATGTAAATAGACAACAATTCACAGGTAATGACAGTTCAGCACTTTGATATTTAACAGCACAAACAGTCAACAAATAACTAGTAACGACAATAACAGCTCAGCTCACTAGCTCGCACAGCGGATAGAACTCCAAAGACATTCGCGCTCCTGGCAATCAACAACAACCTCTGATCCAGGCGCCGCCTTTAAATATTCTCTCCGACAGTCTGTGACGTCACATGGTGTTTTCTCGTGTATTCCCTTTCCTAGTAGAAATATCGAGAAAAGGGTTGCATTTTCGAGAATCATCTATTTGTCGCCAAGGTCGCCAAATTTGTTGCCAAATCACCAAAATGATCGCCAAGTTTGTCGCCAAGATCAGGGGTGCCATAACAGTCGCTGAGGTCACTCCATGCTTAACCTTGTAAAACTCTCTTCCCAAACATAAGACTTGCATTGCTGGGAAGCGACTTTCCATGTTTGTAACAGTATTTTTTTAAATTAATTTTTAAAATGGGTCCAATAATTTATGACCACCCTGTATATTTATTCTTATGGTTTGGGACAAATTGGCTGGGAAACACAGAAACCAAAATTGTTCCCAATAGGGCCCCACATTTCCTAAGGCCGGCCCTGCTTCTTTGAGTGTATTTTACCTTCCCTAAAGTTTGGCCCATGAGTTCAGGAACACCCCGTATATACGTACAAAAACAACGATGCAAATACAGGGATAGAAAATCAGATCAATAAATTATTTCAAAAACACTGATAATAAAATAATTAATTACTGTAATAAGTAATGAATATAAATAAGTAATTGATACAATAAGTAATAATAATAAATGAGTAATTAATACAATAAGTATTAGAGACAAAATTTTAAGAATTGTATTAAATTGTAGACAAATAAAAAAAGAAATTAGAGAACAAACGTAAATAATAGTATTTTGTGTTGTTTGCGTCTATATATAAAATAATAAAAATAATAAACTATATCTAAATTTTTATACAGACACTCGCTCCTATTAATCATATTTATTAAAATATTTTTGGTACACTGAAATTTTAAACAAAATGTTCCACTCTTCTGTTACCAAACCGAATCTAGTTATGAAAGCTTGACTATTTTAGATAATCTCTATGTCCGCCTCGAGGAAAGGGTGGCCGTTTATTGGCCTAAGATGATGAAATTCAAAACTTCATAACTCGAACCTAAAATCGAGCCTATCTCGCCGGGCCCCCCCCCCCCCGGTTTCTGGATTTAAAAGAAATAACCGGTTTAAACCGGGGCAAGAAAATAACCGATAAAAACCGGTTAACCGAAACAAAAAAAAAAACGATTTTCGGTTTAAACCGGTAGGTATTTCCCATCCCTACTTTGTCTTCTTATATCTCTATAAGTTCTGCAGATAGAAGCGTGAAACTTTGTATGTATAGATGAATGTAAGAAAAACATTTTACTAATTGACATTTTTAGCTTAAGGGGCCGTATAAAAATTTAATTATTATAACTTTTTATTATCAATCCCCTTGGAAGTCAAAGTATTTTCATACAAATTCTTACCTTTTTTGATGAAACTTTGTAATTGGATGTATATGTCTAGGATCAATATTTCAGGAAATAAACGCTTGTTCCACTTTTTTGGGACACCCTGCATATTTTAGGCTGTTTTTGAACTTTATTTCGATGGATTAAGTACCATGATTTCTGAAAGATGGATGAGAACGAACTTCGTGTAGCGGGGAAATATTATTTTCTAAAAAGAAACCAAAGCTAAGCTTGATGAACGTTATTGTGATTCTGCACCTTCGATTAAAACAGTTAATCAGCGGTTTGGTAACTTTCTAAGTGGTCATATGGAAACATATAATGTTGAACGCTCAGATTATATACTGATTTATGATAGAAGAGTGAGGATTCATAAAATCGCTATGACTATGGGCAACTCAAATGACCTTTTACATAATATTTTGCATGCACATTTACACACGCGCGAGAAAACTCTCCGCAAGATGGGTGCCACGATTGCTCACTTTGAATCAAAGATGCGGTACCAAGAAAGTTTGAAACTGTTTCTATGGAATTCGGAAGAATTTTTGCTTCGCTTTGTAATAGTAGATGAAGCCTGGATTCGTCACCATCAGCTTGAGACAAAGGAGCAATCGAAACAATGAGTTACAAGTGGGGATTTTGTCTCCCAAAATGAGAAAACCGTTCCTTCAGCTGGATAGGTTATGATCATTTTCTGGTATCCTCGAGGCACAATCCTTTCTCACTTCTTGGAAAAGGGAAAACAATTACTGGACAGTATTATGGCATCTTGATTGAATCATGGAAGTATTGAAATAAAGGTAAAACGACCGAACTAAGCGAAAACGAAGATTCTTTTTCACCACGATAATGCACCAGCTCACACTTCTGCAGTGAGGAGCACAAAACTTCAAGATTTACGCTATCAAGTTCGTCTGCATCCTTCTTATTCTCCCGATTTGGAACCTTCGAATTACTACCTATCTCCCAGCATGAAAATATGGCTGAGAGAAAAGAAATGTTCACAGAACAATGAAGTGATTGTCGAAACAACTGACTACTTTGAAAGATTGGACAAATCATACTACATGGACAGACTAAAAAACTATATCATCTTTGGTCTCAGAGTTTAAACCTCAAAGGAAACAACATTGAAACAAATATTGTTTATCCCGAAAAAATTATGTTTTCTTACTTCTTGAACGGATTTATCGAACATCTCTCGTACAGGGAGATTTTTACCTGATCTGCCGAACAAAGGAGGGTGAGACCATGTGGAACATAAAACCTCATAGCAGCACTGTCTTATCTCTAACTGTCTAAGAGTTACAGTGGACAGAAGGAAAATGAACGAAATCTGAAAAATCCTCCTTTTGCCATCTCCTGCTGTGCCTTCGTCTCTGCACTTCTTCGGAAGAAAAAGTTACATGTGGCGAGGTCAGGGGTCGAATTAAGTAGTTGCGGAAGTGCCGGAATGTGGTGTTTTGACAGGTAAATTCAGGGAGGGTCCACAAACGCGATGCGCAATAGGTCTTTCCGCGCATGACGTCTTATTGGGACAGATTTCGAAACTCTCCGCTATTCTACGCGGTTTCGAATTAAAGAAATAAATTAGTTCCATCTGTAAGAAACGTTAAAAAATACCAGATTAATGGTTCGTTATTGCATCTTCTTCATTTTACCTCACTAGACTGCTTTATATTGCTTATAATTTCCGCGCCATACTTTTATTTTTAATGAAAATGGATCATGGTTCTTCTCTTTTTGTTTACTTTACAGCAATTCCAAATGATCGATTCGCTTCTTGAGGATACTATTCGCTTTTTTTCTGTCTAGAAGTTTTCAATGAATGAAAATAAATAATATTATCTTTTGGGTTTATTTATATCTAATCTGCAGTCTGGTTTTTTTTTGTTTCTTTTTTTTTCCTCACATACCCAATTAAAAGGCGGCAAATTTAGTTTTATTATGAATATTTCTCGTTTGATTCAGAGCTGAGGTGGACGTTTGATTGTTAAGGAGAGATTTATGAGATTTCCTTTTTTTCTTAAGCTAAATTTTTTAAAAAACGATGTTGATGATATATATATATATATATATATATTGTAAGTGATACAACCGTTTAGTACTAATATTGCAAGCAAATATTGATTATGGAATTGCTCGAGAGATTTTATTTAACATATGTTTATTATTCTGGATGTGAAAATGTGTTATATATATTAAAGATACAAATTATTTGTGTATAATTCAATTATGAGTTGTGCGATGAAAGCAATTCTTCAAAAAATAAGAAGTTATTTTTTCTCATATTTATCAAAAATTACAAGTTAATTTTAAGGAATTTTTCGAAGATTTCATTTTTTACTATATGAAGTAAATAAAAGACTACTATTTTAACGAATGTGTAATTTATAATTACAAATAAAATTAATCTTAATTCTCTAGTTTTTTTAAAAAAATCATCCAGCGTCTCAGATAAATTTGTTTTTAAAAATTATATACCATACGTCGTAATTATTTCTTTATTTCTTACATGGAGATCATATCAGGAAGATCACTGATTTTTTTAAAAATTTTCGATTAAACAATTAAAATATTTATTCTTTCGTTATTTGTGATTCTTTAACAACGCTTCACAAAAAATCAGGCTTATAAAAAGTTTTTTGGTTGTTAAAAAAAGGTCTCAAATGTGATATTTATTCCGTTACGTAGCACTGGGACGAAGCGATGTGCGTCCCAATGCGACGTTATCAATTCATCCGCTCTCTGTGAGCCTAACCTTATACTCTCTAGTAACTTGGGTAAATTCACACTAGGAGGGACTTGAGAATCAGCGCCATATCATGATAGAGCCCCAACGACTTGGCCTTCCCCGCAACGGGAAGTTTTGTATGCCTGTATTCACGAACTACGCGCATGCACTATACATATTGGAACTGGATGAAACCGGTTCTGACTAGTCGGTCATATGTTACTCCTCGCTTGTTCTGCAGGATATGGCATAATTCATTTGCGTTTGGAAAACATTTAAAAAGTTCCGGAACTTTTGAATATAGTAATATGAGAATCCATTTCCTCAAAATATAACAATTATTATTTGTTTCATATTTTATCTTGTTATACAGAGGACTCAATTCCGATATGCTATCCAATCCTCCCCCCCCCCTTTTTTTTTCTCTCTTAACAAAATGTTTCTTCGCATTCAATTTTGAATGCAAGCAGTCGGAAACTTTTTCTTTTTAATTCTGCTGGAAATGAAAAAACAAATAAATATAACCTTTCCGCTATAATAAAAGGTATCGCGTAGTTCATCCGTCGAAATTGTTTCGCTTGAAGAGACGACAGGTATTCGCGATCTGCACGAATCTTTCACATCAGTAGTCGTTAGAATAGTAATAAGTAACAGTTGAATGAATCTGTTTGCATCTTCCGCATGGCTTTATGTCTCATGTTTCTTTGCTATATCCTGTAAAAACATTTTAAGATGTGTAAATTGTAAAGTTGTATTGTTTTTCATGCAGGACCAGATTTTCTGCAGGGCCAATCTAGGCCATGGGCTAGGGCACAGCGGTCGGGGGGGGGGGGCGTATATACAGAAGTAATAACAACTGAATATTTACAAATTTTTTTATATCTTTTGAAAAGGTCATATAATTTTTTTTAAAAAATTTAAATCTGTTAGATTAAATACAAAGAACGTTACATTTTTTTGTCTTCCTTGCAAGGATGCCCTTCCATGCGTCCAATAGTTTATGACCACTTTGTATTTCCAAATGAACCCTTTGAATCCATCCAATACTTATGACCATTTAGTGGACCCTTGCATTGAAATAAATTTAATAATAACTATCCCTTCTATGACCCTCCCTTCAAACCTGTTCACGGATAAAAGTACGAACGGAGAAGTTCAAGTAGATATTTCAGAGGATTTCCAGAAATTCAATGGAGTATGTTTCACTGTTGAATTTCATTTCATTAACGTTTTATTCTCCGTTTCAAAACAAATCATTATCTTCAAGGCTACAATTTATGGCTTGCAAGAAATGATAAATATATATGAGTGGTTGGAAAAAAGCTACAAGGACGAATCTTCATGGCCTATGAATGATTAATATTTTTAACATCTATGTTTAAATGATCATGGTAAAATTGTAGCAGATGAAAACTGTTTAGTTAAAAATAAAATTAAAAAAAAAAAATCGAAAGCACATTAGTCTTGTACATCCACATTCACATATTGCTTGCATTAAAAAAAAGGCCTAAAAATAAAAGAAATCAGAGAAAAAATAATATGGTGACCAAACTGACATAATTTATTAGATAATTTTTTTATTATTTTAAATTTCGAAATGGAAAAAAATCATTTTCTGCTGATAACATATTACGAAGTTATTGCTATAAGACCAAATAACCAATCGAAAAACATCAGTGGCAAATCACCAGCCCAAAAAGGTTATTGTGGTATTTTCAAAAAACCTTTTTAGTGATACCAAAAGAGAACTTTTGGTTGCCTAATAAATAGATCCATTCATTTTTGACAGCATGTTACAAATGACATCATGGTGTGGAAGTATAAGAGGAAAGTCGAAGGGAGACACTGGTGATTTTTTTTTTCTCTCTTTGCAGAAAGAGGGCTAATATCTAAGCAATGAAAGAGAACTAATTTCAAAACGTGTTCCGATCTGCTAGAGTTGAAATGGAGTTCTTAATCTCAAAGATTCTGAACCTCCTAGCGTTGCTACTGCTGAAAGATGATTGACATTACAAATCAAATTTGGAAAGTGTTAGGTTGACTTATAATTTCATAAATTATTGTTTTTTAATGAAATTTTAAAAATTAGGACTTAAAAAAAATTAAGTTAACAAGGCAATATAAGTTATTCTTACATAACGTTTCCTTTTGGATTTTTTAACTAACTGATTCGTGACACGTATTTATAAGACAAAAAAAATGCATACTTGTTTTCTTCTTCAACCAAAATTCGGGCCTCTTAGCCTAAAATAATGACTTTTGTTTCCACATTAGCCTATGATCTCAATCATGGGATACTGAAAGCTTTAAATTTGTCGAACGTTAGTGTAGAGTGGAAATTTGGAGTATCGGATGCTGGTCAGAATTACGAGTTTTTTCCAACGCAAACTTTCGAAACAGAGTGTTAATCGGACAAATAACAAGTTTCATTGATCGAATTCGAAATATCCTTAGCTTTTCAATAACAATTTAATTAAACGGAAACGGATTCATTATTTCAAATCTGTTGAAGCAGTTATGTGTAAAAAAGTCCTCGTGTTGCTTCAAAACGGGACGTTAATAGAACTAAACAAACAGTTGTGTTATCCTCATATTGGAAAAGATATTGTTAAATTATTAAAGAAACTAGAAAATTACCCGTCGTGGTATGACGGGTGCAAATAATTGCCTCTTCAATTGAGAGATTTCCCGTCAAATTTGACGTGTTTAAATAGATATATATATATGCGAGAGAAATGTTTAACATTGATTGAAAACAAATAAAATAAACAAATGTTTTATGACAGGACATATATTTTTTATTTTCATATTATTTACATATTTCTTTATTCAAAAAAACCTCTTCGAAAACAACATTCCGTGTGAAGTATTTTTCGTTGTTTAACAATTTTATTATAATTCAATAACCATGGAATTCTCAGCTTGTCAAACGTAAGTCAAAAGTTAAAATTTCAAAGGAATTCTTTTTCTAAATTCTAATCAAAACAAAGCACTTATCTGCTTGTCGAACGTTGCCGAAAAACATTATCAAATTATATCATCACGATTGCAATAAATAATCAGATGCATCGTGGCGTCCAAACTACATCACGCGCATTATATTCCACTGACTTAATTTACTACTTTCTATTAAAAAATGGAAATTAATTTGAAATATGTGATTAATATAATTTAAAATTTCTCGGGAACTATTTATCATAGCGAGATAAATTTTATATCAATCGATAACAAATTTTATTTCACTATTTTAAAGCTATTAAATTTGAAATTAGAAAGACAATTACTCTTTTAAATTTAAAATTACTGAAATTTAGGTTCTCTAACAATGAAATAATGCTGTTTAACGTCTCGCAGTGCTATGGCGCGAGTTTTATTGTTGGTGACGTCAGAGCGTTACCTAGAGACAGATCTCTGCTATTATATTAGTAATAAGAAATTATTGTGTTTGATACATCACTTAAATGGTTGACTCTAAAATTTTATTCACCAAATGCTTGGGTATATTTTTTAACATAAGTCTATGTCAAAATTTTTTCTCAATGTGAATCTGACAACTGATAATATTATCACATAAAATTATAATTTAAAGTTAATTAAAAAACTAAAAGGTTTTTTTAAAAAAATAATTGATTTAATTAAAGTTTCCATTTCAAGTCATTACAGTTTATTTTGTGTTGCATAGTTTTCATGTACTGACATAGGGAATTCAGAATTAACCCTTTATAAGGCCATTTTTTTCTAATAGCGATATGATAAAATAACTTTGGGTATTGAGATTAATTTAAGAAATGAAATTCATTTAGCTTACCGGATAACATTATTTTTTGTTAATTAATTTTATTAATAAATAAATAATTACCAAGTCAAGACACCTTGTTATGGTTTGAGGTAAGGAATTAGAGCATCCAGGTTTTTGTTTAATAGAAAAAATTTGGTGAGAACTTGCGCTAACCTTTAAAAATGTATTTAAAAATTGACAAATTTGGTGGGAAGTATGTTTCCACGGCCTTAGAAAGGGTTAAACGTTAACCAAATCCATGAAATTCATTTCTGATCATGAAAACAGATTTCGAAGTCGATTAGCCGCATTTAACCCTTAAATGCCATGTTGCCTTCAAGCAACGTACCCAATTTTTTCTTCTAAAATATTGAAAATAAGACTGAAGACCTAATGCTTGCTGTTGCCAATAGGATACACACTGAAAATCTTATTAAACCAATTTACGACATATAGATGGCAGCCCGAGTGCTGATGAAAAAATGAAAATAAACTGATGTTTTACACTTGCGGCTGCATATTTTTAGGTAGATTCCTTATAGGGAACTCTACCTATTGCAATGGTTCTCATGACACGACTTTCGGAAAATTTCTGCAGATCTTCATCGATCATGACCCTAGACTCAAGAACCACCCTTCGTTAAAAGTTTATATATATATATATATATTCACAAGATAACATGGGAAAAAGCTTTATGCATATGTATATATATATATATATATATATATATATATATATATATATATATATATACTATATATATATATATGTATAACAACTTTTCCCCATCGTGTAATTTTGTCTTCAAGGAGTATTTGATGTAATTTAACCGGCGGTATGTTGTAAGGATAGTGAAAATCTCGGTCGAGTTCGTAGATGGGCTATCCAGCTCAAAGGGGGTGGAAATGGTGGGGGGTGGAAATTTTCATTTTCCCATAATTTCTTTACAATTGAAAATAGGAAGAAAATTCAAATTAGGCGAATTATTGCCTTATCATAATGAACAATTTTTGAATTTAAACTTTTTCGATACCTATAATTCCTTAGCAGTTATGAGCTGAAAAGTGATTTTCCCACCCTTCCCCTCCTCTCCCCCTAACTTAAATTACGTTTTAACCTAAGCATGTTACCCTTTGTTGGAAAGCTCTCGTCATTTGCAGTTTCTTCCACCCTCTTTAATTCTTGTAGCTCCAATACTTATGATAATAGAGGGCATAATGTTCTTTTCCTTATTATTATTAGTAGAGAAGTATATGCATAACACTTTGGCCCGTGTTATTTTGTAAACACGATAACTAGAGTAATTTTGATTAGATTTTAACTGACGACGGATATGTTGTAAGGACGGTGAAAATCTCGGCCGAGTTCACAGATGGGCTAACCAGCTCAAAGGGGGTGGAAATGGTGGGGGACTGAAAATTTCATATTCCCATAATTCCCTTACGATTCAAGATAGAAAGAAAATTCAAATTAGGCGAATTATTGCCTTATCACAACAAACAACTTTTATATTGAAACTTTTTTAATAGCCACAATTTCTTAGAAGTTATGAGCTAAAAAGCCATTTTCAATCCCCTCCTCAACTTATCATTTCCCCATAGCTCTGTTACGACTAAAGATAGAAAAAATTTTCAAATAAGCGAATTATCACCTTATGAGAACGAACAACTTTTATACTAAAAGTTTTTTGTCTGTTAGAATTGCTTATAAGTTATGAGCTGAAAAGCGATATTCAATACCCCCTCCCCCCCAATTCATCATTTCCCCATAGCTTCGTTAAGATTGAAGGTAAAAAGAAAATTTCAATTAGGGGAATTATCACCTTATCATAACAAACTACTTTTATATTGAAAGTTTTTTGACAACAAGAATTACTTAGAAGTTATGAGTTCCCATCAACCGCATTCACTTTCACTTTTTATACGGTATAATATATAATTAATTTATGACTAATTAATTTATAGTTAATATCTTTGTTAACTTTTGTTAATTATAACTGTTAATTGATATACCTGGCTTTGATCCGGATTAAAATGCTTTCATGTTTAATATTTTCAATGTAAAAATTACTATTGTATAAATATTATAATACACAAATTCCTTTTCTGGTCTAAAACGCTTTCAATTAAAATGAGAATATCAATTGAACCAGACGATTTTTAAAAACATCCGTTTTCTTCATACGTTATTATTTGTTATATAGGCATTTCAAATTTTGTTAACAATTACTAAAGTCAATGAAAGGTTTTAATGAATATTTTGAAACAATTAAATTAACTATTTAATTATTCATTAATTTAAAGCGTGAAAATAAATCAATAGCTAGTCCCGATATAAATTGTTAAATTATCTACTTTTAAAATTTTCTTTTAGCATTCTTCCTTCTGGAAACAGTTCTTCGTATTATTTTTGATCAACAAGAATATTGTTACGAATTCAGTTTAAAATTAATTTTGAAAAAAATATTAAAATGAGAGAAACAAATTTATGGAAATGAAAGACATCGCGGAAAAACGCCTTTCTTAATTTTTAATTAAGTGAAATTTTAGGCATCTTTTAGGCTTTGAAAAGTTGAAAGTGACCTTTCTCTTTTCTTAAATAAAAAGTTTGAAAAGTTTGATTGAAATCAGTTCAGTGGTTTACGAGGAGATGTGGAACATACATACATAGCCACAGTGACTTTTATTTAAATTAATATAATTATAAGATAAATATTACTGGCATATAGTATGAGCCATGAAAAAGGTTTTAGTGACGTTTTGTAACAATTAATTTTTAACTTTAATTAAGTAAATAGTTAATTTTAATTAATCAAATAATTTTAATAGTGAATTTGATAATAGGTTTTTTTGACAGAATACTTTAATTTGATATTTAACTAAACATGGCGGGACCATGATTTGTTTAGTAAAATCAATATAAAGTAGCCAAAAACGATAGATATTTAAATAAGAGTTTCCTTTATCTTTTTCACTACTGAAAAATATCTCAACTTTAAAATTGTTTGGGATTTTCTGCCTGAGTATTTGGTTTTAACCGTCGATGGAGATTTAAATTTATTGTTCAAATTGGCTGCATTTATATCCTATGTTTTAAAAACACGTATTAAATTTGCCACACACAATGTTTAATAATTTTATTCTCTTATATGTTAAGAATTTAATCTCTGTAACCAGGGAGTTCTCTAAATGAGCCCATTTTAGTTGTATTTAAGTGTTTCCATGTCATGCGATTTTACCATATGACAAAGTAATGTTCGCACAATTATATTGTAACCTAGATTAAATAAAATAATTTTTAAATCTAGAGTCTTTCTTCATTCGTGCCAAGAGTCAATTTCTTGTTACTGTTTCAGATAGGCTGGCTTAATGTTATCTAGGAGATATTTGCACTGCTGAGATGTTTATTTCTTTATGACTCCTACCTGTTGAATGATTATGTGTTGAGATATAAAAAAATTGACCAATGTGCTGATCGATAAATCTATCATAACTTTTTGGAATGAAATATGGAATGATAAAACCTTGATATAGCAAAAAATTAAATGACATGAAAACAGAATCACAGCGTAAATATTGTAATGTGTAGAAACAATAAAGTCATTGGCTATGTCTGTATTGATCAATATGTAATATTTCGTGACTTTTGTAACATTAACGTAAAGGAATCTACCTTTGCCTTCAAGCTTGCCGAAAAGGGATTTTTTTTTTTTTTTTTGCTTTATTTGTAGGGATGGGAAAAATCTACCGGTTTAAACCAAAAACCATTTTTTTTGTTTCGGTTAACCGGTTTTTTTGGTTATTTTTTTGCCCCGGTTTAAACCTGCTATTTTTTATTAAATCCAAAAACAGGGGGAAAAAACCGGGTCGGAAGCTAGGCTCGATTTTAGGTTCGACTAGACTAAAATTTATCAAGTTATAAAGCTTTGAATTTCATCATCTTAAGCCAATCACCGACAACCGCTTCCTCGAGGCGTCTGTTTTTTAGCGGATTACTGAAAGAATCTTTATGAACATAAATATTGGCCAATGGATTGATTTCCTGCAAAAATTAATAAATAAAAATGTTTGTCTGTAAACGGCGTCTGTTTTTTGTAGTCAAAAATATTTACCTTTTGTAGGAACAGGAATGGTTCTAGAGTTTGCGGGGAGCGATTTGCCCGAATGGGGGCAAGACCTGCTATATGGGGGGACGAGTGTAATGAAATTGATCTCAAATTTTCGCCAGATTATTATTTATCAACTACAGTTAAATACCACGTATAAATATTTTCCCCGATGGGGGGGGGCACAGCTTCCCTTCCCTGGCCCCTGGTCCCCCCTCTGGCGCCACCCCTGAATAGGAATTTCTGTGGCGTCCGAAAGATTAGTATCTACTTTGAATGATGTTCTTTCCGATGAGAGGTGTCTACTCATGGATCAACACATGGCTGAAAGAGTCTTTATGAGCAGATTAGATGATAAATATTGGTCAATGAATTAATTTCTTGTGAAAACAATGTTAATAAAAATTTTTGTCTATAATACTTACTTATTGCAATAATTACTCATTTATTATTATTATATATTGTATTAATTACTTATTTATAATCATTACTTATTACATTAATTAATTATTGTATTAATAATTACTTATTGTATATTATTACAATAGAACCTCGATTATCCGAAACTCTTTAAACCGGAAACTCGTTTAACCGAAGTCGGTTTCCTAAAGTTTTTCTTTGGGGATGGGGGAAACGATATCACTTCAAGGTCCCCCACAGCTATTCCTACTGCAGGCAGTGCCGACATGCCAATATCTTATCTCTTTCTCCCCCCATCCCCCTCCTGTCTTAAATTCTATAATATTGTCCCTCTTTGCCGGAAATTCCATTCGTCTCCAAGACCTTCTGCCCTTCTATTGGCTACTTTCTGTCTGACTCAGAAGCGTTGGCTTTACCGAAATGTAGAACATTCATTTATGCTGAGATTAGTGGGCTGTAGCCCACTTATCGAAAACGCGATTTGCTAACAGTGGAACAAAAGTTCCAAATTGTGAGCAGAATTGAAGCAAGTGAGACTTTAAACAAATTGTCAAAATAATTTGGTGTTGAAGTAGCAACAGTTAGGGATATGAGACGTGATTCTGAAAAAAATCAAAAAGTTTTATGCAGCATCCAATGGCAAATCAGCTAAATTGCAGAAAACTAGGAAATGCGCAAATGATGAAGAACTGGACAACGTTCTAAACAAATGATTTATTCAGAGAAGGAGTGCCAATTCCGGTATAATGATCCAACAAAAAGCTCTGAATTTCGATTCTAAACTCGGAGGAAGAAAGAAATTCCACACTAGCAGTGGTTGGCAAGAAAAGTTCAAGAATCGCCACAGAATTCGCCAGCTAAGCATCGTAGGAGAAAACTGTCGTCTGATATTGAAGCAGGAAGCAGCTTTACTGCCGAATTGCAGGACTTTACTGTGAAGGAAAAATTAACTGCAGACCAAATATACAACTGCGATGAAACTGGGCTGTATTGGAGAGCACCTCCAACGAAAACCTTGGCTGCAAAAAATGAGACTGTTGCTCCAGGCCAGATGAAGGATCGTGTGAAGATTCTGGGATGTGCCAATGCTTCTGGCTCACATCGTGTGAAGCTGACTTTGGTGGGAAAGAACAAAAAGCCACGCTGTTTTAAGAAATCAATAAGACTGCTCTTTCTGTTCACTAAATCCATCAGGAAAGCACTTGGATGAATTCTAGTTTATGTTCGGAATGGTTTCATGATTGCTTCGTTCCAGAAGTGAAGAAAAACCTAAAGAAACTAAAACTCAAAAAAGCGATTTTATTGATGGATAATGCTCCTGCCCACCCAAATGCTGAAACACTCAAAGCCGAAAACATCAATTGCATATTCATGCCCCCGAACACAACAGCCATTTTGCAGCCGATGGATCAGAGCGTGGTCGAATCTATGGAACGGCGTTATAGAAAGCAGCTTCTAAGCAAATTGCTTTTTGAAGGGGATGACGATGAGGAGGAGGCTGCATGCTCCATTGGTTCAATTTTGGAAAGCATTAACGCTGAAAGATTATGTCCACATGATTAACGAAGCTTGGGAGTCTGTGCCAAAGCATACCTTAAAACGGTCCTGATGGCGAAAGCTGGCGCCCTATCCCGAAAATGAAGACTAATCAAATGACAGTGGCTTTGTAACCGTGACTGAATTAAACGGACTTTTGAAACAAATTCAAGGCTGTGGAAATTGCGAAGAGGAGGACGTTAGTTCGTGGGTAGATTGTGATTCTAGTGCTGCAGGATTTCAACTGATGAGCGATAACGAAATCATCGCCCAAGTACGAAAACCCAATAGCGATGCCGATAACAGCGAAAGTGATGAAGATGAGGTGATCGAAACTTTTAAAATAAGCAACTCCGATGCTTTCGAATGTTTTGCTAAAGGACTAATATGGTTGGAGCAACAGACTGACTCTGATTCTACAGAACGTGCGTTACTGAAACGACTTCGGGACAGAACGGCTAAACGACGTCAGTCATGTTTACGGCGGAGCAAACTTCCGTTTAAGCCCATGTAAAATATGTATCGCATGTCATATAAACATTGACATTGCATTTTCTGACTTGTGTAACATCTATTGAACAAATTTATTGTTTATAATTATAGTAATATAATTAAAACCATACATTTAGTTATTTTATACATGTTTAAAATCCAGTGTTAAAATTTTTGCGGTCTCCTGACAGCGATTTTCGATTTACCGACGGAGTTTCGGTCCCGGTCACTTCGGTTATTCGAGGTTCTACTGTATCAATAAAAAAAATCTGTCCAAAAACGTTGCTTTTCTTATAAAAAAACGAAAACCGTTTTTTTCAAAAACCGGTTATTTTGAGCGGTTTTAACCGTCAGATTAAACCGGAGGTGAAAAACACCGGTTTAATCGAAAACCGATTTTTTTTTCGATAACCGCCATCCCTATTTGTTTGTACGCTTGAGAATATCGTATTTTATTCTACAATGTTGAAAAAAATTCCTTATCCTAAGAAATTCCTTTGGTAATAAACTGTTTTTTAGCTGTAAACTATACTTAAAAGTATTTTTTTCCATTTTTATTCAAGAAATGAAAGTCAAAAAAGATTTTTAAATCATTTTTTAAAAATCGGGCATTTAAGAGTTAAAATAACAGCGGACTTCTAATTTTTCTTTCTGCCTGGTGGATGCAAATTGAACTATGGACTTGAATCATTATTACGCAGAAAATCTAACATTTCTACGCTACCATGTCAGTGTTAGTGCAAAATGGGAAAAACCTGGACTTGGTTTACTATAATTCGGAACCTTTCATATTATATTTTATATATAAAAATCATTATGCTTAAATATTTCGCTATCTATAATTTTACACTTGATTTATTAAAGCGAAAAACTATGAATTTATGGCATACAATTTTAGGACGTGAACAATAAAAATAAAGAAAGTAACCAGCATTAAAAATGAGCTTATAGAATAAAATATAAATATAGTTACAGTCGGATCCCGCTGCTTTTGCTGATACCAGTTTTTTTCATTATTTGCAGGTTTTGTGAAAAAGTAGAAAAAAATCAAACATGAAATGAAAAACATTAATCTAACCACTTAAAATTAGCCTTTCTGGGTTTCTAGTCTCAGAAATTCGAAATAAAAGACCTTTAAATAACAGCAAAATTGTTTGAGTTCAGTTTTATTAATGTCCCGTTTTGAAGGCGGAACTCGTCATATTGGAGTAAGAAGAGGTGATGAGGACAACCCTCTCCAAAATTCCGTTCCACAGTGGCGGGACGGCGTTTGATCCCCTATGTCAAATTTAGCGAGATACCGACCAGGCCCACGGCGGATCTTCGGCGAAATCATGTTTTGGGCTTGGAAGCCTGTGCTCTCGAATACTCCAAGAATCAGGCCACCGCGCCCGGCAAAACTATCTGAAATAATTAATCTGGGATTTTAATGTTATTCCTCGATAGACTTTAAAGTAAAAATGTTAAAAGTTTGTGTACAAAATTCGTTCTTATAATCTTAAGGCAAAAAAATTTTACAATTAAAGTCAAGCATATAACAGTTCTCATAAGTGTGAGAGAGGAGAATTTTTATGTTAATGAAGGCTTTAAAAATTTATAACGTCTAGCCATTTGAACTAATATAAGTTTACAGATATTTTTTATAATTAATTATCTTCATAAATCTCTAAAATTGGAAATAAATGGACTGTTCATGCAGAGAGATCGCATTGCCGTAGCTGCAACTTTTGCCGCCCTTCCTTTACAAGTTACATAAACCTCAAAATAAAAATAATTAATTCCAGGGAAAAAATGGATTTAATAGCGCAATCCGTCGTTTGACGCCTTTGATCTCTACAAATAGGTTGTGAAATCGTGCGTTCATCACTAGACTTTCTTTCACATACAGGCGAAAAATATGAATTAATTACAATAGATATTTTTTTATGTGTATAATGACTGAACTGGTCCGCTGCTCTTCTTAGTTATAAAATTGTTTTCATGTATGTCAGATTTTACCGCTCCTTCCGAAGTATCACCCGGTCCGAACCGCCCTCCTATAGCTACGCCACTGATAATAGACCGACTTTGATTATCGATGAATGCACTGAACAGCGGAGTACATTTTTCATGTTCGAATAACGTTAACTTCCCAATGACAATTAATTTATGTTAATTGATTATTCCGCGACTTGCTTGGTGATAGTACCTCTTCATCGTGATCAAAGTAGATTCAGATTATCTCTTCACAATGACAGTAGATTCCAGTCTTGATCATTCTTATGTTGGATTTGTGTGTAAGTTTAGAAAATGCAGTATTTTATCGAATGTTGTCCTTTTCATCTACTCATCACAAGTTGAAACTGAGAGAAGCTCTTCCAATAGTTCCTGCATAGTTTCAAGATGGGATATTTATTAAAATTTCTCTCGTATTTCTTGAAATTATGTCTTGTTTCATGTCTCATTTTTCTCCATCCCCCACATCTTATTTCCGTCAATATTACAAGAGCCGCGGTGGCTTAGTGGTAAGATCTTGGATTCGGAGCCGGAGGGTACCAGGCTCGAAAACCGATTCTACCCAAAATTTCCAGTATATGTGAGCCTGGAGTGCGTTAAATCCGATGTGGGTTAAATGTCTTCCCGCTGGTGTGGTGCCTATAAAACACGCACACCGACCCACCCCTAGGGTTTAGAGTTCGTAAATGATGGACGGGGAAGGGCACTAGGTGCACCCTCTCCAAACTTCGGCTGGTGTGGCGCGGAAGTTTAGAGAGGGTATACCAGATAAGGTGTCTTCTCGTCACCTGACCGCAGTTCGAAATTATTAGGCCCGTTCCAATATAGCCCTCGTGTTGCTTCAAAACGGGACGTTAATCTAACTAAACCGTAGAAATTAAATTTATTCCTCGTTCCCAATTGCACTTTGGCTTTCTTTTCCAAATCACTAAACAGGGTCTGATTATTAAAAAGACAAAGTAGACAGCTGCGAAGAGACCCCAGCAACGGTGGAAGGTCCCGAGGATTCAAAAGTTTTTTTTCGTAAACTTTCAAAGTAATTTATTTTCGTGCTTTCATTTAATTTGTAAAGGTGTACTCGAACTTATTCAAGTTAAAATCAAGTTTCGTGTTTAAATTTTGGAACATTATATTCCTAATTTATTACCTTCCACAAATTTATATAATGTTGTTTTATAATTCTAAAAAATGTACTGCTTCGTAATTAAAAAAAATTCCGATCCTAAAATTAAATGGTAAAAAAAAAGTCTATACCATTTTGTATAAAATTACTTTTAAATTCCAATTTTTTCATTTTTTAAAATTGATATTGAAACCAACTCTCTTGAAAATGATCCGCAATTAAATGTTTTGCAATTTCAGTTTGTCGCATTTCGTTACTTAAATAACTGCTTATATAGAGATTGAATTCAAAACAATACTAAAATACTTAGTTATGGAAGTTGCGGAAGGGCACCCCGAGACTTGCATTGACTAAAGGGCCTTAGAGGACTTAATCCCGCCCTGCCTGTAATTAATCCTAGTTTGTCATTTAGTTTATAAACTCTACATCTACGAATTTATTGAATTTCTTAACTTGGATTGTCGCAGTGATTTTTGCTTTTAAAATTATAATCTACTTTGATTTAGTTGCAGATTTAAATATCAAAAATTCTGTAATTTGATGTACTTGTCAGATACTACGAGGTTCAAAAAAGAGCTGAATGTTAAATAAATTTTTGGTGAATTGAACCAAACATTCGAATAACTGCTTACCCGATGAAAATAGGCCAATCTGTGAAAACCTGAAACTATTCATGAAAAGTAAACTGTTTGAGAATTTCATGTATTTTTTTTATATAAAGTCTTTCACTTATTTCCCATCAGATCTTCTCGAATTCTCAAGCTCTCACATGCGATAAAAGATTTTCCGAGTGCTTAATTTCGATTATGTTGTTGAAATTAATTCTAGATTAATTCAATTAAATGACGATTATTCGATATATTAATAATTATTATAAGATAGTGAATTTAAATAATATTTTTGGTATTTCAACGTGTCAGTTGAGTACTGCAGCCACATCATTTTGAATTCTACCTTGAGCCACGTGTTCGTGCTTCAAGAAAAGTCTGGATGAAAGTCGCTAATCCATAAACCAAATTCTGTAACTGCATCTCCTTTGTTGCGTTTGCTTCCATAACCCAATCGCACTTGCCCAATCCGCTGTCGCCACATTAACCGGCAACGTGCGAAAAGCGTGCACAGTACACACTGACACTTTATTTTGATTTTCCTGTAAACTCTGTTTTGTCAAATTCATTGTGACTTCCCGTTATTCTCTAAAGTTCATGACTGCCATCTAAATGGATTTCAAAACCGTAAGTTTCTTTTCCAGTATTTTATAACGAAGTGAGAGAAAAAAAAAAAATTGTTAGTATATGCCGTCGAACTTCACGTGTGTTTGAGAATGTGGTAGAAATATATTAATATCGATGCCTGTGACGAGTTTACACATTTAATTCATAAATAAACGTGACATTGTAAAATTTTATTGTATATTTTTAAAAAAATTCTGT
This sequence comes from Araneus ventricosus, assembly GCA_013235015.1. Taxonomy (NCBI): domain Eukaryota; kingdom Metazoa; phylum Arthropoda; class Arachnida; order Araneae; family Araneidae; genus Araneus; species Araneus ventricosus. The sequence continues at coordinate 386,744 of BGPR01000065.1, forward strand.
CGTTGTTAAAAAGAAAATGTTTTCTTGATTTCGAGAAAAGCTGGAGTGTGATTTAAAAATTAGTTATGGTTACTGATATATTAGTTTGATTAAATAGAAAGGATATACTACATACTAACTCTCTAAAATATTTATATTATAATTTATTAACGCTTGCACGTAGTTCAAATTCTCACTGACTTGCATGGTGGTGTTTAAATGCCCTTATTGGTAAACAATGTATGTTACTTATTGAATGACTTTAATTAAGTTGCAAGTCTTGATGTGATGAGTTAAAAATATATTTATGCTAAGCGATATTTTAAATTTATTTAATTCAACTCTGGGAAAAAAGAAAAGGAATTTCTAGTACACAAAAGCATGCATTTAAGTTTAGCCTCTTGATTCTTTACTTTTGTGAGAGTTACATTAGATACAAATTAAGTAATTGTGTTCATATTTATTATTTTATTCGTACTTAAAAAAAAATATCCAATTTTTATTTTTTCCTAGTAAGGTATATGTGTGAAATAGTGTTTTCTGTAAATGTACTTTGTAATTTTCTGTTGCATGTTATATAGATTGTGTGATCTTTATCCTTTTATTTTGTAAGTCATTTTATTATGTAGTATGTGCATTGGATTTGTAGAACTAGCAGGCTGGGTGCACTATGGAATTTTCAGCTTTTTAAATTACACATTTAATGACTTGATAGGCATATTTTTCAGACGTGATAAATTATTTTTTGAGCTTATGCACTGGTAGAATTTGTATTCCTGAGCAAATCATAAATTGACCTGATGTTCCTTTTTATCAGTGTAAATTCATTAGGTATTCCAAATTAAAGTTTTGAATAATAACTTGGCATGATCTGGAAAGTCGCAAATCTCTCGCCTGTATTCTCTGTAAATACAGTCACGACATGTAAACTCTTTGTTTTGTCTGCTTTGATGGAGGTGACTGGCTGCAAGATGTCTAATAAAGGAGCTTTTAGTGATGTAAATTAAAGATTAATCTTTATTTTACATAGATAATGAAAAATTAGCCTGCAACTAAAAAAAAAAAAATCAGATATGTATTGATTATTTGTGTCATTTGCTTTTTGATGAGGCTTTTCAGAAGCAAATTTGTAGAAGTTATTTGTTATTTATTCTTTAAGGCACCTATATAATACAATTGTTAAATTTGACCACAGGTAAATTTTTATGTTCCCAGAATTGAATGCTTATCTTTTTAGAACTTGAAATACAAAAGCTTTGTTCTAAGATTGTTGTTAATTTTATGGTACTTGCGTATTAACGCCACCGCAGCTGAAGTTGCGCTAATGTGCCAATAAAGAGCAATCTTGTTGTTCGCACACGCATGCAGATATCTTTTGGAAATGTAATTTAAGACAGTATGATCACTTTGGCGGCACTTAAAAACCGCCAAATCTGTAGCTGCGGTGGCGTTAATACATAAGTACCAATTTTTCTTTTAGATATTAATAAGGTAAAACCAAAGTGTATGGTACATCTCTCACCAAGCTAATTTAAAATAATTAGCCTTATCTATAAGAAAGAATTGTTCTTGTCTGTGGAAAAAAAAAGCATTAAAACTTTAAAAAAAGTTAATATTTAAAAACTTGTTAGATGTCATTTATCCTCACTGTCTCTAGTTATTTGTTATTTTGTTACAGTATAATAACTTATTTATCTGTTTATATTTTCTGATTTTGTATACAGACATTCATTAATATGTTTACTCATTTTTAGTATTGTTTGTTTGTTCAGCCTTATTTAGTTTTAATTATTCAGTTGGTGTCTCGTAATTTTTTCAAGTCTAATGATATGATTTTTATACTACCTCTACTAATAAGATAGGAAAGTCAAAAGTATTAGTAGATGATTATCCTCTAAATTTGTATTACTTAAATATATAAACTTTGTGAAGTTTATATAAAGTAATTATTTAATTGAATACTTATTTGTATTTAAATTTTTAGTTGATTTTAACTGACAAACATAAAGTTGTAAATAACAGTCTGCTGCTCAATTCCAATGAACTTGAGAACAGCTGAGGTAATCATCTATATAGTGCAGAACTGCTGCATTTGAGGCGCATGCATTAATTTCAGCAGCTCTTAAGCTGAAAGAAAAGGACAATTTCATGCTTACATTGATGTTAGTAACTATGTTGCCTAAGCTGTTGATCCAATTGGGAAATACTAAATTATCTTTTTAAGTAAAAATTTATTTGTTGATAATTTCTTGTGGCATCGTATCAATCTGTCAATTTTTCTGTTAAAGTAATTTTATATTAATTATTTTTAACTATTTTATTTGCTACTATCATTAATTTATACAGGTTGTTTCAAAATTCATGGTAGTTACGTTAGGAGGTGATGGAACATAATTAGACAAGCACAAATAACCTTACAATGTATGCCCAGAATTCAACCATTGAAGTGTTATAGGGTGTTTTTGTAGCAATCTGTTCCATGTTATCTTGTGAACATGATAAGTAGAGTAATTTTGATTGGGTTCGAACCGAGCATAGGGAGGAGAAAAATTTGGGAGGTAGAATGCAATTAATGAGATCTTTTCAATGAGGTGTCACAAGCATAAGTTAAAAAGCAGTTGAAATTAGGGGTAGAAAATCACTTTTCAAATCCTAACTCTTATTTACAGCTATTGAAAGACTTTCAGTAATAAAGCTGCGATAATTTGTCTAATTTGAATTGTCTTTCTATCTTCAATCACAAAGGAGTTATGGGGAAATTAAAATTTGAACCCCTTCACCATTTCATCCTCTTTTAGCTGAATGGCCATGTACGAACTTGGTCGAGATCTTCACCCTCCCTACAGCATATTTACTCATCAGTTTAAATCCAATCAAAACTTCTTTATTTATCAGGTTCACAAGATAGCATGGAGCAAATTGCTGGAAAGTACCCTCTAGTGCTTGTGTTCCGAGTATATACATTGTATGGCGATTGTGCTTGTGTAGTTGTGTTCTATCATCGAGTTTTGAGCCACCCTGTATCTGTAGTATAGTTCACTTCTACTAGAATAAAATTATTTCAGTCTGGGAGAATAACTGTATTTTGTAGTTGGTATTGATCGATTCAGATGCAGAAACTAAAACTGATATATAGTGAAACCTGTGTATAACGTTACTGTCTATAACGATAAACCTGCCAATAACAGTAATTTTCTTTGGTCCTGGCGGAATTCCTATTTATTCAATGCATTTTCAACCTGCCTATAGCGATAATCACTTTTTAGATTTATCTACCTATAACGATGATTTTACCTCTTTTAGAAAGCTGATACAGTAAACTCTAGATTTTTCTATTTCTTGGAAAATGACACTCTGGGCAAGAATGTCGGGAAACAGGGGAATAGGTGGGATAATAGGTACCACAGCCTCTTCAAGCAGGTAGATCTGGGGGGGGGGAAACCAGTGATTGGAATGTACACAGGTATTAGTTTGCCTCCGACTCCTGGTGGGCACAAACCTGCTCATTTGTATTTAGCACTTCGAACTGAAATTCGTTCCTTGAAATTTGCTTTTGATGTGTTATCACCTTCAATCTAGGATGGTGCAGTGTAAAGCAATGGCACTTGAAGAAAAAACTACAACTAATTTTGAAAACCAATCAAGTATTAAAGCAAGTTGATACTGCTAAAAAATGTGGAATCTTTCAGTCGACCAATAGATTCTTGAAAAAGAAAAAAAAGTAAAGTGGATTGCAAATGGAAGCAATTTAAAGGTGCTATAAAAATGACGATGCTGATAAAATTTTCAACTGAAATTTACATTTTGAAGTTCTTGAAAAAGTTTAAATATAAAATTTTTATATAAAAGTATATAAAATTGTATATTTTATATGTTTATAAAATACAATTTTATATCGGTGGTTATTTGAAAGATAAATCAATAAGCACAAAAAATCACGTTGGTATATAGATGCATGCTCACCCACATAAACATTAGATACACAAATAGTCAAACTGTCTATAATGATAACTTGTTTATAACAATATGTTTTCTAGGTCCCTCTAATATCCTTATAGACAGATTTTACTTTAACTATTATTACTGCTGTTCAACACAAACTGAACTGAAAGAGTAGAAAAGAGCAGATGTTGCTTATCCTTATATCATGCTTATGATATAATATGGAATTACATTTATGTTTAACACTTCTATGTAGTAAAACCTGTTTATAACGATATTGTAGGGACCTAAAAAAAATATTGTTATAGACAGGTTGGACAATTTTGCATCCAATATTTATGTACATGTGCATTACTAATATAACTAATTTCATTGCGCTTATTAATCTTGCAAATACATGCTGATATAAAATTGTATTTTATAAACTGTAAATTATTTAAGACACTTTTTTAAGAATTTTAAAGTGAGAATTTCTGTAAACAAATTTAATAATAAAAATATGCTTAAAATGAAGATGTAAGCATAATTATTTTCATAATAAAATTACTTAAAACAATCTGTTAATAGCACGTGAAAATAAAGGCAACAAACATTGTGCACATTCCAATTGCTAGCCTCTCCTCCCGATCTCTCTGTTACAAGAGGCTCTAGCTTCTAGCCCTTTCCTCCGATTCTGCTGCTATCTCGCATTCTCGACCTTGTGGTGTCATTTTTCTAGGAAAAAAAGTCAGTATTGTACCAGCTTTGTAAGGCCCGCTGCAGCTGTGTCGGACAAATCCCTAATGGCAAAATACAGGAGAAGCGATAAGCTGCTTTAAGTGCAGTGATCACAGTCAGACCCTGCACATACGTCCCACAGAGCACGAGTATCGCTAATGGCTTGTCGGACACTTTTGCTTGGCACTTTGCCCTCAAATTAAAAATGCTTTGAACTCTGCGGTAGGTACATGTGTAAAGTCCAACTGCTACTATCACTGCATTTTGCTGCTAATGGTTTGTCCAATCTTTTCTTGGTATGTAGTACTGAATTTTGTGTTTTACATAAACTCCCAGTTATACCTATATTATGAATTTTTACTTCTTATTTGAGTTATAATAAGTATCAATTGATTTGCACATCTTTTGATATGCTGTATGAAGTTTTCCTAAGACTTTAAATGCATTTTTCAAAGAATGATAACTTGAATATCAAATTTTAATCAAAATACTGTTTCGTTTTTCTTACAGAAGAGTGCTGTGTCTGTTCTCTGTGTTGTATTGAGTATCTTAAATATTATACATAATGGTAAGTATTTCTTTATGTTGTGTTATATTTCTTTGTATTTGCTTATAAATAAAGTCTAATGAAAATGTGCATTAAATCTGTATAAAAAGCTTTGCTATTATTATTCCTTTAAATAGAACTTCAAAAGTCTTGTTTTTTAGTTTCAGTGTTTCATTTTTAAACAGCTACTTACTGCGTGCAGCATCCATTGATTAGTTTCGTAAAATTAAAAAAAATGGAATGGATTTGAATGTATGTATTAATACTTTTTAATTGGTTTCCCAAGAATATTTTCCTTTAACAGATTCTGACATTTTTGTAAGTGAAATATTTCACTTTTATTGTGTTTCTAAGTTAACTGTGTAAAAATTGTGGTCAGTGCCATTACTTGTTGTTCTTATACATGATGCAATATTTCGTATTTCTAATCCTGATTTCTTTACTGTTAGTTGTTTGACAATTATTCAGACTTATTGTATTTGTTGTTACTTTATATAAATTCATCTATATTCTTGTCTAGGTATAGCACTATTTATCTGTGTGATCGAACTTATGAATTTAGAAGTGCAAGATGAGAATATTTCATTCATTTAAAAGTGATTTTCTGTCAAAAGAATGTTTTAAGAAATTTCAAATATGAGTAAACTTCTTGTAAATTTACCTGCTGTAGAAAATATAATTTGAATTTAAAATGAGAGTATTTTTCCCTTCACAGACCAAATAAATTCATAGTTAAGACAGCTGTTTTGGGACCAGATCTGTATCTTGTTTTGGCATGTGTTTGTCTCCAGAGTGGTTTTTGTGTTTGTGTGCAGATATTTGAGAACACGTTTAGAAATTTCTGTCAGAGATCAGTATTCAAAATTGACTGTTTAGATTTTATACAAAGAGTGTTGAATGTATTGGTAAATTTTTTAAATTGGAAAATAAGCTTTAAATGTTATTTTCGAAATGATTTAAGAGAAGCGGTTTAATTTCTTATTTAAGATTTTTTTTTTTTGCAAAACATCACTGGTGATATATATATATATAAATTGATGGAATGTTTTCTTGGTATTGAAGCAATGTTTTGATAGTATGCAGCTCTGAAATTTAACAGACAAGATATAAAAATAACTAGACATTTTGTTGTCATAAAAGAAGATGTGTACGTGTAATATTTGGAAAGTTTAATACCTGCTTCACCAGAAATCTTTTGAAACAAGTAGATCCTAAGAAATTTATTTATTTTGTATTTAAATAAGGTACAGAAACATTAGTTATAACAGGTGATTGTTTCTTAGCATTTTGAATTTTCATACATACAAATGGCATTTCTTTGTATGAAAGTTCACTGAGAAGTTCACTGCAAACCCTGTTTTTCTAATAAGTACATTGTGTTTAGATCCGTGATGGATGAAATGGAATGTATAGAATTTAATTGCAGTACTTAAATATTTCTTCAGCAAACAAAACTAATAAGGATGTTACCAGCCATTCCAAAAATAGATCCATCCTTTACTGAATAAGTAATAATTTAAAATACTAGGATGAAAGTTTTATGAAAATGATGGATGGAGACTAAATTATTTAAAAGGTAAAAACTCCAGAAAAGTCTGCAAAGATTCATTAATTTTCAATTTTTCTGGAGAAGTGTCTTGGGAAAGATTTGGCTTTAAAAAAAAAATGCATTTTTCTTTGATTAATCTGTCCTCTTTGGTTTGTATATTGTTTTACACATGTGTTATGCTACTTGTTTTTTAGCTCAAGGATTGGCTGTTATGTCTCTGGATATTGGTAGTGAGTGGATGAAAGTAGCTATTGTTTCTGTAAGTAAAACTTAGTACATAAGTATTGAATCATAGAATTCAAGGATATGTTCAATGTGATGGGAAAATGATAAGATTACTTAATATTTTATTGACAAAATCTGTTTCTGAATAATTTTTCATAAAATATACAATTTTTATATAATTAGCATTTTCAAAATATTGTTGTAAGCATGTATTTGATTGAATCTTAATGGAAAAAATAAGTTTTTTAAAGCCCTGTTACTATTCAGAATGTTAATGTAATTTTAAAAAATGTGTAATACATTTACACCATTTGTGTTTGAGTAGCATTTTTGATTGGAATCTTCTTGCTGCAATATTTTTGGTCTGTTGGTACTCCTTTTTTTTAGATGCAAATAGATTTAAATTAAAGTTTTATTTTGTCTAATTTATATTTGGTTAGTAATAAAAGTTTTAACAGGAGAAATTTTTATAAATCCACGTATGAATTAATTGCTTGAATAATGAATAGAAAAATTCAAGGATTGTGGAAACTTGGACAATGATTCAGTGCTTGCTTATTTTACTTTCAATATTAGTAAAAAAATATGCAAGAAACTTAAAATATTTCATTAGACATTAATTATTGCACTAAATAAAGCATTTTTCTTTATTTGTTTAGGGTTTATTTGCATATTTTCCTGACAAAAAGTGAGATTTTTTTTTGTCTTAAAAGGAGCTGCAAATATAAAAAAAAAAAATTCTAGAAGCACTTTCAATAATACATGAAACAATTACATTTCATTTAGGAATATCTTTTATTTTTGTATATGTAATTTTATTTCTTTTTGTTAAATATACTGGTTAGCCCTTTAACTACATTTTTAACCATTTTTATTTCTTTTTAGCCTGGTGTGCCTATGGAAATAGCATTAAACAGGTACTTTCTTCTATCCAACTATTTTTACAGTGTAATATGACTATTTCATGAATGAATGTACTATGTAATCTCCTTTTTTTAAAAAATAGGGAATCACAGCGAAAGACTCCTGTTGTTGTTGCCTTCCGAGATGGAGAACGAGTATTTGGAGACCCAGCTCTTACAATTGTATGTATATCCTTTTAATATTTCAAAATTTTTAGATTTAGAATTCTCCTTGCGATGTTTCTTATTATATCTAATAAAGTGATGACTAGTAAACAAATTGCTTTCCTTTTAATAATATTTATAGATCAGAATTGATAAAATGATTGCAGAAGATATTCAAGTAGCAGGAATTGTTTTTAAAATCAGCAATTTAAATGAAATTCTGAACTTAAACTCTGAATTTGTATTTGATCATACTATATAGATATTTTACTGTTTAAGTTTCAAATACATACAAGTTGAAAGTTATGACTGTTTAGTTTTTGTGTAAGCTAGATGATAGATGTCACAATGCTTTGATATGAATTGTAATTTTTATATTTCTAAGTGTAAATAGTTATTAGAATTATTCAATATAATAATTTTAATCATTTTGGCTCTTTGCAAGTTGAGATGTTTATTGGCCAATTTTGTATCATTATTTTGCTCTAATTTTAAAGTTTAAAGAATTCCTTCAAAAAATTAAAGAATTTCATTTTTGAACATCCTTGAGTCTCGTATGGTGCTTAATTTTTCCTTAAAATTTTGAAGTTTTGAAAATTTTTGTGGGAATAATGGTGCTAAAATTTAAACTAAGAAAATTATTCTGTGTATTCAGGCATTTTAGGTCTGTGATGTACCTATAAATTTAATTTTTTTTTTTTTCAATTGAACTGTAGATTTTGGTAGTTCGTTTTCATGTTCAAAACCTGCATTCAAATTAACATTTAAAATATTAATGTGTTTGCTGTTCTAAAATTTTCTGAAATGCTCATAAAAATTCCATTTTTGTTTCTGTGATTAAATTTGTTTTGTATTTTTATCTGCAGACAGTTTATTTTTAGACATTCTTATCATACTCTAATATTTGTTTAATTATGGCAATGCTTAGATGAACCGATTCAAGTTAGAAAAGGATGTTATTTCTATATGTGGCATTAAGAATAAACACTTTAATGTTGCAGCTAATGATACTAATTCTTTATATTTAATTTAATAGCTTAATATTGTTAAAAAGTTTTATCAGATTTTCCATTTATTGGAAGAGGAGAGCATTATTAAAAATGATATGAGTAGGAATGTAGCTTCTAGGTTCAAAGTAATTTGTCAGAAGTATTAAGTTTAAAAACTTTTGTAACAAGAAAAAAGTAATTTCTCCAAATGTTATTCCATTTTAAGATAATGCATTACAGACTGCTTGAATGAAAAATAATTTATGAACTGATAAATAATTTTTATGATAATGAAAACTTTAAATTTGGTTTTATAGATTATTGCTAGGAAGTTAAAAAAGACTCAAAATTTGAGCAACAAAGTTATTAAGGAATGATTTTTGCCATTAAAAAAAAACCCTTGCTGTAGCATAAAACAAGGCAAATTCTATGAATTCTCTATTCAGTTTTATTAATATTTATATTCATTCATCTCATAAAAAAAAATTTGCTTTTATTTCGATTTCTTTGCCATGTTTTTGATTCTCTAAATTAACAGCTATGTGACTTTTGTAACTTTTTCTATGTAATTGTATTTTAAGTAGTTTGGTGTCTTCTGTTAGGGTGTACGTTTCCCAGAGAAAACTTTTATGTATTTATTGGATGTTATTGGCAAAAAGATTGATAATCCACTGGTTGACTTGTACAAGAAAAGATTTCCTTACTATGATATAAAAGCAACAGAAGATAGGCAGTCAATTCTATTTACACACCCAGAAGGTATGGAGTTTACTGTTGAAGAATTGGTGGCTATGATTTTGAAGCAAGCCCAAGAAATCGCCCAAAAGGCTGCTGGTATGAAATATTTCCATTTCAGTCTTTTTAATTGAGAAACTATATTTAAATATATTAGACTATTTTTTTTTCATTCAAATTAAATGCTTATTTGATAATGAGTTTCATACAATTTCTTTAATTTTAAACTGATTTTCATTTGGACACTGTTGTACAGTAAGGAACCAACTCTTAAATACATGTTTTGAGATTAATCTATTTTTCAAAACATTACTAAAAAATAAAATGCTACCCTTTTCTGAAATTAATTATTATTGGATTCTTAGTAACTTGTTACAGGACACAACTCAATTTTGCATGGCAAATTACTCGCATTCAGGTGCATTTTGTAGTATTTAACCCAAAATCCATGAAATGGTAGATATTCCATAAATGTGTTCAGTTTTCTGTCTTCTGGAAGTTAAGTCCAAAGTAGAGTATGAATGTCAAGGTATAGTGTTCAAAATACTCATCTCTTCGAATTTAGTGTTAACTGAATTTGGCTTTAAATACACTTTAGGAGGCTGTAAAAATACCACAGTATGTATTTAACTTTGTGGAAAAGGCATATTATGTTGAAAATTTCCTTTTTAATTTTTCAGGTCAGCCTATAAAAGATGCTGTTATAACTGTTCCTCCTTTTTTCAATCAAGCGGAAAGGCGGGCAATGTTACAAGCTGCTAAACTATCTGGCTTAAATGTGTTGCAGCTCATTAACAGCAATACTGCTGGTAAGAGTTTAGTTCTGTAAAAATAATTATTATTTGCCAATATCATATATCCAAGCAATTTTTAAAAATTGTTTAAATTTCATTAATTTATATCTGTGGTATACTATTTGTTAGATTATTAAGAGTTTAAAGTCTTTTTGTATACCATGTATGTGTGGACTTACTGCTATAATAAGTGTTACTTTCTTTCTACTCTTTCAAGAACAGGCTTTTTAAATTAAAATACAAGTTGGTTTAACAGTTAACACAAGTGCTGGTATTTAGACTCATGTTTTCATTAGCATGCAGAACACTTAGTTGCATATAAATTTTTAGTAATCAGGTTATCCTTTTCTGATTAGAAAACAGTAAAAAATCATAGAAAAAAATTATCTTTTTTATATGTACAGTATTGTTTTACTCCAAGCATTTTAATAATAACCTTCATTTATATATTGTCTCATAGAAATAATAAACAGGCTTCTGTCTCATATTCAACCAAGTGATGAAGTTAATTAAAACCAATGAAGAAAGAAAAATATAGCATTCAGTAATTGTTTCAAAAATAGATATGATTTTTTTTTAGTCCATATGAATATTTTTGTATATTTTAATTGCTAATATAAATAAAACGTACTTTTCTGTTAGCAGGGAACCAGTGCTAACATGCCAAGGTGGCGACGACTGGTGCCGTGCTAACGGGAAAAATTCCGAATGAAATTATATAGAAGAACTGAAAATTTTCTAGTCTTTATTGTTATTAATGAAATTAACTTATATTTCTATTTTATTTAACTATTAGTATTATTTAAAAAGTTGTTTACATAGCCTTCACTGTTTCTTCATAGATTTTTTTAGACTATCCTAGTGTCCTTTTAATAATGTGGAATTTTTAGCTTGTCCCTTTTGGAAAATAAAGTTTTAAAATGATTTTAGTTTTATAAAAATGAGGTTAAAAATTACAAGTGAAAGTTTTCATAAAAGTTGCAGTTAAAACGAAAGGAATAATGGAAATTTTTTTCAGAAATTATAAATGAAAAGATTGATGTATAAAACACTTGCAAAAACAATTAGATTTCTTGAGTATTTTTTATTCTCTTAATTCCATATTAAAACTGTGTTTTGTAATTTCTTCTAATTCTAGTGGCCTTAAATTATGGTGTTTTTAGAAGACGTGATTTCAATGAAACTCCCACAAATATCTTGTTTTATGACATGGGTGCTGGCAGTACTGTGGCAACAATAGCAACATATCAGTTAGTGAAATCAAAAGAAACTGGTGAAGTGAGTCCGCAGTTGACCATCAAAGGTGTTGGGTAAGATTTTCATGTTAAAAAAATTCTATGAAAAAACTATCAAAATTAATGTATTGAAAAAGTGGGTATCTAGACTTGAAAAATAGTAAAAACTTGTAAATTTGATTCTTTTATTTTTTGAATATCCTTTTAAACAATTGTAGCAGCAGCTGCAAAAACTTTTCAACACCATAAATTTTCCTGAAATAGTAGGGTTCTTGTAAAATTTACAAATGGTAGCATTCTTCATCATATTTTTCATTTTTAAAGTAATATTTTTACAAATTCTTTTGATATTTTTTTAGAATTTGTTTTGCCTTTCAGGCTTTTGAATTAGCATAAAAAGAATTTATTTTTGAATTGGTAAACCGTACTTCAGTTATGTAAGATGCATGCCAATAAACAGTGGGATTGAAACTAAAATGCATAAAAACACAATGTACCATGAGCTGTCAAATGAAAAACTGTAAAGTTTTATTTAACCTTCCAGCGGGTGTACGTTTGCAAGAGATAATTGAATTGTGCATCGTATTACATATTTATATCGTTCTTTTATATGTTTAAGTGCAATTTCATTTATAAAATCTTTGTTTACTATTAGGCTAATAAATACAGATAACATAAATAAAAGTTGCATTTATTTTTGTAAAACAACATGATATATATGTAATACGATGCACGATATGTCGTAAAATTTGCGTAAGCGCGCCTGCTGAAAGGTTAAAAAATTTGCATACAGTGTTATTGCTTCCTCTCACTTTACTTCATGGCCTTTTTGTTTAAATCCCTTTCGCAATATTTTATTGCTTTGAGTTATTTCTGTGGTCTACTGATTATTTGGTGTGTGGAGGGGAAGGCTTTGAGTTTTAATGTTATTGGGGCAAATATGTTATGCGAATACATTTTCCAATGATTGTACTAATTTACTGCACATTTCTGTAAGGACTGTTACTTTGCGACTTCAAGTAGGGCATTTTAAAATAACATTAAAACCCTAGAAAAGTGAGCAACAATGTCTGATCTTTTTTAATTTAGTTGCTTTAATTAGAATAGTTAATTTTACAGTTTTTTCTCTGAAAAGAAATATTTATGAAATGCCTGTATCAATTATCTTTAATTTCTAGATTTGACCATACATTAGGAGGACTCGAAATGCAGCTTCGATTGAGAGAATTTTTAGCTACAGCTTTCAACAATGCAAAGAAAACCAGTACAGATGTTTTTACAAATAAAAGAGCGATGGCAAAATTATTAAAGGAAGCTGGAAGAGTTAAAAAAGTGCTGAGTGCAAATACTGATCATATTGCTCAGGTATTGTTTTTCTTTTTAATGCTTTGTCTGTGCCAGGAATTCTTAAACTGTGGGTTATGTAAAATAATATTTGGTCATATCATATAATCATCAAAAGTTTTACAATTGTTTTTCGAACCCTTGAATATTTGCAAGAATGAATTCCTGAATGAATGAATAATTATCTTCTTGACCTGTGACATTTTATTGAAAATTGTTTAACTGTTTTATATCAAATTCTTTTTTTCATTAACTAATGCATCATTTTCATATTTATTTTTTTAATTTTATGGTTGCAATGCAATTTTTTGAATGAAAGTGGGGTGTTGTGAACAATTTTTTTCTTCTGATAAAAAGTTTTACCATGTTTAGATTATGAATAATTGCTATCCGTGAAAAATTAGAATATATTAAAATATTTGAATGGATATTGGTCAAGTTTTAAATTGAAATTTATTACCAAAGTTTCATATTCTGCCAGAATTTACATGATTCCATTTTGTAATCTGTTATCTGTTTTTCCAATTTGTGGGTAAAGGTAAGGGAAAAATTAGAGGAATGTGAATTTTTATTTCATTGGATTAACTACTAACTGAGACATACGAGTCGTATACCTTTTAGTATATCTTTAGGGGTTGAAGATATTTTCTTATTAATTATGTGAAAGATGTTAAATTTTCTCTCCTTTTACTTATTATGATATCCAAGATGTGTTTTCAGACTTAAAGTTAATTCTGGCATTCATCTTTGTACAGAAAAGGATGCTCATGATTCCGAAGTGCAGTGCAAACTTTATATTTTCCTCAAATCTTATTCTTCTAGATGCCGTGAATCTTTTTATTGAATCCAAATTCATTTTCTTTCTCAAGGAAAAAAGAAACCTCTTTTTTTGTGTGTCAATGAATCTGATAAGTTTGACATTGTTGATTTTCTGCTCCTTGATTGCTTTGACTTTCACACTTTCTGTGCATCATTAAACAGAACATTATATTAGGAAAGCCTACACAGCCCACTCAGTCAACTTGCGAAATTGGCTTAAGGCCTGTAATAACCTGAATTAAGAAAGCATGTTGTTCCCTTATAATTTAACAATTTTGTTGCTTTACTCCATTTTGGTGAATTTTTTAAAAAAATATTCTTTTCTCCATTCTATAAAGCGTTTTGGAATGCTTTCCAGCTCAATATTTTGAAACATTTTCGAAATCATTTAAATTCTTAATATCAGATTGCATTTATGTGGTTAAATGCATTTAGCAATTGGAATATGTATTTCGTAAGCCAAGCCTACATAGATTGTTAAAGTATATTGTTCAATATTTAACTGATATACTGCTTGTTTTAAATTTTTTCTTGATATGATTGTTATGGGATATTTATTTTAGGTTGAAAGTTTGCTTGATGACAAAGATTTCAAGACCCCAATAAGCAGAACTGAATTTGAAGAACTTTGCAGTGATCTTTTTGAGCGAGTTACAAAACCTGTGGAAGCAGCTTTGAAATCTGCTAATCTTGATCTGGTAAATCATCTTCTTGAATATACTTATTATATAAAATATATTTTTATAATCTTAATAAAAAAAGTATGAGTTGTGTAATTATTCATAGTAAAAAACTCTAGTAGTCAGAGATGTTAACAATTCTAGATCTTCTTAAAAATCTGGGAGGAGGGAAGGACTAGTGGAATGGTGACGGTGATTTAACAATAGTCTCCCTTAACTGTAGACTGATTAGAAAGCATGATATATGTACACATGTCATTAGCTAGCTCCATTATATTATGAAGTTACACATTCTAATCCGAGCTAAAATAGCAGTCACTTTTAAACCTTAAGGGGGACAGAAATGGAAAAAATTCCTTTCTATGTATACCAAAAAGGTTTCTCTGTGTTAAATGAGTGTAGAATGGATAATTCTTGTTACAAAACTGTGCTCAAAAGAAAGTTATGTTTTTAAATCTGTTGACTCTTATTACATTTCAACCGAGTTGAAATTGGTAGCAAAATTATTTAATGCATTTTTATTGGCAGTTAAACATTACTTTCTAAACGGTTTACTTTTTGTGTTTGCATTACATCATATTATCAATGTATTTTACAAGCAAAAATAAAGAACCAAATAAGATGTGCTTTTTTGTACTGTTAAATATTTTATGCAGTCAAATAAGATTGTGGAATTTCTTATGCATTTTCTTTACATTTTTGATTGAGAGTCTTGGAAATTCAAGAACAGTTACCTTACCAAATTTTTCAGAAGTTGTAAAGAAACCTACTGTATATCTGCTTTTTTAATCTAATATCTTTTCTTAGGTGCACATTGATCAGGTGATTCTGGCTGGCTCTGGAACTCGAGTTCCCAAAGTACAGCAGAAATTGATGGATTACATCAAGAAAAGTGAATTGGGTAAAAGCCTCAACACAGATGAATCTGCTACTTTAGGGGCTGCTTATCAGGCTGCTTACCTCAGCAAAGGATTCAAAGTCAAGACTTTCTTGATTAGAGATGCTAACATATTCCCAATACAGGTGGGATGGAATTAAAAGAATCCATTAGATCTTAATATATTAATCTTTCGATATTTTTTCTTTCTTTTGAACCTTTGAACTCTTTCCTTTTTGTGCATTTTTTTTCTAATTACTTTATTTTTTAATCAATTCATTGTTATGGCACTACTAAATGATCTGTGAACATTTTATTTCCACAAAAAATTATGTATGCATAAAATTTTTAAAGATTAAATTTTTTTTTTCTGCATTGTAAATATATCGACATTGCTTTTGTCGAATCTGATACAAATGCCATTGGAAAATTTTTCCTCCTTGCATATGGTCTGGTACAAATATTCTAAAGCTAAAGCATTGGGTATTTATTACTTCTTTGTTTGGAGAAATTCTGTGGGTAGTTATAATTACTTTGCAGGTAATTTCACTGCTGTATCACCATGCATTAGAGTTTTAACTATCAAAGGAAGAGTAAGAATGGAATACAGGTGGGCTCATGAACAACCATAAAAAACATTTTCTTCCATTGATATGGAAAAAAAAAATTTATGGTTGTAAAGTTGATGAGGGAAAAGGTACTTCCCTTTTTTTTATATCAGAAAAACTATTTCAAGAGGATATCCTAAGGTTTTGTGTAGAGTAGCAATGAATAAATGTCTCGTGCTGTTATATTAATTCTTGTTTTATTTTTGTCAATGAGAATTTTCCAATCATTTTAATTATGATTTTAGTGTGTTCTTAAAAAACTAATATTCATTATCTTACAATCTAAAAAAAATAGTTTTGTTTGCTTTTTCTTAATGCATTTTTTTTTGTATATGCAATAATTTAAAAAGATTTTGAAAGTTGAACTGTAGCAATTATACTTCTTCTAAATCCTAGATTAGTCAAGTAGTGAGGAAAAACTTTGTTAAATTGCAACATTGTACATTAATAGTGCTCTCTGTAACAGTTTCATGAAATAATTTTTTTTGTTGCAAGTTTACAGTTGTGTGATGAAAGCTATTAATTAAGAATTGTTATCGCTTAATAAATATAGTTAAACTATAAAAGATTTCCACTGTTTAATGTAGGTGGATTTCCAGAGAGAATATGAGTTGGAAGATAAAACTACTGGTATTAAAACAGTGAAAAGAATTTTATTTAGCAGAAATAATCTCATCCCCATGAAGAAAATTATGACATTTAATCGACATGTGAAAGACTTTGAATTCTATGTGAATTATGGAGATCTTGGCTTCTTGAGTGATTTTGAACTTCAGTATGTATGCCTTTTTTCCATATAATATTAACTTTTTAGGCCCATAGCTTTGTTTTAAAATTTTCTTTTTAAATATTTAGCTTTCAGAATGTCCTTTGCAAATCAACATGTCTGCATGTATGTTTTTTTAGCAACTAAATTTCATTTAGTTTTGATTTGAAATTCCTTTGTGTAAGGGGAAATGTAAAAAGTGAATAATTAGATATTGTATTTCACATGAAACGGTTCATGACAAAGTTCAAAGCTACATTTTGTTTGAGATTCAAAGAAAATGAGAGAAATGGCAAAGAAAGCTATGTAGTCATCTACTTTTATATTATTTCCAAAACATAATTTACATTTAATAATTGCCTTTTATAATCCATCCTGTGAACTGTTTTCCTTCTACTGTTCAAAAGACTGGATGCTATTCTTTCAATTTTAAAAAAAAGCCTATAAACCTCTTGATACTTAATGACACATTTCAAATTTTGTAAAATTCTCTAAATTTTTATGGGTATCAGTTCTCAAAATATTAAATTGAATTCTCTAAAATCCCATCAGTGGTGTTGTGATAAATTAAGCAGTGCTAGAACCTGACCACTAATGCATGAGGCTAAAATTCTACTGTTTTTAACCTTGGACAACTAAACATTAGTCTAATAGACTACTGACCCATGCCAGTTTTGCGAATTTCGAGATGTTCCCGTTGCTCTCACACCAACTCACTCACGGTACCTTCATAACTAGTAAAATGAGTTCTCCGAATGTGATAAGCACTTGTTACTTTTCGAGATTTGATGCAATCATCGTCTAACAGTTGAATGTTTAGTTGTAAATGTGCAGAAGTTTGTATAAAGTGCAGAAGTTGAAATTAGTTGCAGAAGAGACAACTAAAAGTGTGGAAGAGAAACACAGAATTTGTACTTTCTGTCTATCTAAGAAACACAGAATGAGAAAATGTGTGCAGCTACTGCAACAAGGCTGTTTGTGAAGAGCACACTTTAAGCATCTGCCCCAAGAGTGCAAACGCCAATGTTTTCCACTTTTCTATTTTTTAAATGAAATATTATAATACTTTTCTTTAGTTACACTAATTTGTTTAAAATAAAGGAAATGTAAATATATACTTGTTTTTAATTCGTAGTCAATGAATCCAGTGATTAGTTGCAGAGTAACACTGATTTAAGTTTAGTTATCTAGGATTAAAGAGGTTTTTACTATTTTTTTTCTTATTTATTTTTTGTACATTTTAAAAAACAGGGTGGCGACAGAATTGGGAAATCAGATGTAGAGAATTTTATTGATCTGTAAAAATCAGGGAAAAGTTGGAAATTCGTAAAAATATCTAAAAATTAGGGGAAATTAATAGTTATTTGTTACTTAGTTATCTATAAATTAGTATCTTATGTCTAGCATTATTTGTAATAATAAATGGAATTTAAAAAAACAAACAAACAAACTTGTATTCATTTATAAAAGCACAAGTTTTTGATTAGAGAAATTAATTTCTTATGATTTGTTAAAGAATAAAGATTTGAAGTAATATTTTGGTAGTTTCTCTTGTTTAAATCTTTGCTAAAATAGATATTATTAGGTATGTATAATTATACTATATTTATGCTGCAACATGTTATTCTGGCACTCATGCAAAGGGCACTAATTAGTTATTGAACTGTTTTAAAGTTTTGAGCAAAGGTCACAATAACTTTTACTGTTAATATAATTTAATTTGTGTTGCAAAGAGTAGTTTTAATGTTTCATAGAATTCTTATGCAGTTTTAGAAGCAAAGTATTTTGTTAAAATTTCCAGTATTTTTTATATACAAGAAATGTAATATTCTGTTTTAATAGATTTTTTAGAATGTTTATTCCATTTTTTAAAAATTAAATCTCATAAATATATATTGTTTTTTTTTCATATTAAATAACTGGTAAAAGTGTTTTTAATGTATATTGTATGCGTACAGTGATTCTGAGTAGGGAGAAAGCCAGGAAACTAATATAATTAGTAGCTGTAAATCAGGGAAATGTTGCAAGTTTAATCAGGGAAAAGTCGGGGAAATTTTTTTCACAGTCTCTGTAGCCACCCTGAAAAAAGCAGTGACATAATAGCATTCCAGTGTGTTCCGGCTCCATTACATTCCTGAATCCCATATAGTACAGAACATCTTGAACAGTAAGAGCAGTGCCAAGATGGGGTAATGGAGTCAGTTTTATGGTTTACACTGGCTTAATGAGAGAATCTTGTGCCAAATCAATTCCATTACAACTTGGTTTCAAGTGACATTTTCCAAATATTCACAAAATCATCACACTGCATTCTCGAAT
Organism: Araneus ventricosus; assembly: GCA_013235015.1. NCBI lineage: Eukaryota > Metazoa > Arthropoda > Arachnida > Araneae > Araneidae > Araneus > Araneus ventricosus. The sequence goes on from BGPR01000065.1 coordinate 405,936, forward strand.
TTATTTTTCTAAAATTATTTTGTGGGTTTAACATTTAATTTAGCATCTTGATAATTTTTTAATGCTGTTGTGTGAAAATTCTAAATTTGCTTCTTTGTTTTTTAGAGCTCTGGGACCCTTGAATATCACTAAAATTACCTTAAGTGGAGTTGAGGCTGCTATTAAGAAACATATGTCACAAAATACAGAATATAAAGGTGTTAAAGCTCACTTTAGAGTAGATGAAAGTGGAATTCTGAATTTGGATGAAGTAAGGAGATTAATTTGATACTTTATATTATGGGCAACTTGAAAACAAAATGTGTTTTAAAAAAAAATGTGAATGCATTTTCAATTAATACTAATCTACTTCATAAATTTTGAATTGACTATTAATATCAATAAATAAAACAGTATGTAATTTTATATATATCATCATTAAGTGCCATTTATGAGAATAATGGTGTATAATCAGAAGATATACGTAAATTTTATAAACAACTTTTTTTTTTCTTGGATCAGTATGTTAATTATAGATATTTATATGTGAAAAAAATTAAGTTGGTTTAAATTTACGAATTGCTCTCGGTTAAATCGTAGACTTTCGTTCTGGATCTCGAGTAGGTTTGTGAAAATACTGGCACAAATGCTTACATCAGCTTCTGCAATTTCAGTAAATGCAAATAATAATGAATGATATCTTGATTTAAGAAACGTTTCATTCAAATTTTATAATTAAAAATCTTGTTTAACATTAACAATTATTTCATTTTTCTAGTTTCTTTTGCTACTTATATTCTCATTTACAGACATGACACTTTTCCGCGGAAACGCGGATTTCCGCTTTTTCGGCATCGAATTTAATCATTCTTGAGATCGATGCAAATTTGCATTAAAATTTTTTGTTAATGTGTAATTTGGGGGGGGGGATTTATGTAACAAGAATTATTGCATATAGCATTCAAAATAATGTCTGATTTGATAGATAAAAGATCAGGAAGAATGTATATTGAAACATATTCTTCAATCTAGAGTGTTTAATACAAAATGATGAGCAAAAAGCAGTGCGCTTTTGAATATTTTAGAAAAAAGATTTTTTGCGTGATGCCATTGATAGTATCTAGAAGGAACTTGATAGTACGAAAATAGCTATGAGGAAAAAATGGGAAAAAAAAAAAAAATCAAAGAGAGCAAAATTTAGAAAACTGAGGAAAATAGCAGACTGGAGCATAAAAGAAAACTTGAACTGTTAGCTCAAAAATGAGAAACAAAAGTCTGAATAATTATGTATAATCAAAAAGAGTTTTTACATGGCCATATTTTTTAGTGAGATAATTTTTTCCATAGTTTTTATTTTAACAAAACTTCTATACGTAACTCATTTTTCACCCATTAATTTTCTTTTAAATAATAATTCTACAATATTTTTAATATCTTGCACTTTTTGTATAAATTTATTCATTTATTGTCCAATTAATCATACTTATTTTACCTCTCGGTATTTACGTTTGATACGATTCCGTATTTATGAAGTTCAGCTTTTTTTGTTCCAAGCCTGTGTCATATCTGCATTTAAGGTTATTATAAATTTTTCAGTTATAAATGAGGTTACAAAATATTTTATATCCAAAAAATGTTTGAGTGAAAAAAGCTTCAAGAAACCCTGCTTTAAGTAGCAGTTGCTGCATATAGATATCTTGAAATTGATTTTGAATATGATCAAACAGTTTTGATTGCAGATTCAAAACTCAGAGTAATGAATATTTTCAGGTTGAATCAGTTTTTGAGAAAACTGAAGAAGAAAGTCCTGAATCTCGGTTGGAATCTGCTTTCACCAAATTAGGAAGTACTTTAGGAAGATTGTTTTCTGGATCCTCTGAAGACAATGAACCTAAAGATGAGCAGCCAGCTGATGGTAAAACTGATGATGCAACGAAATCCTCTGAATCTAAGAAAGAGGTAATTTGTCTTATTCATTACAATTTAAGTAGTATTTAAATATGAGTTAAAAGAATTATGAAGCCTAGAATTCCCTAATTACTTTTCATGGAGATTGTTGAAAATTGGTATATAAGAATGAGAATTACACCAATCTTGGTTTTTATGTGACTAACAAACTTATCAACATACTCTTGAGTGTAAAAATCATCCATTTGAGAAAAATAATGAAATGGAAATTATTAAAGTTGTTAGGAAAGCAGTATTCAGGGTTGGCTTTTTTCCCCACTTTTCTCCCCTTTATATCTTTTTGTATTAAGCGGAGCAACCATGCTCAGAAATTGGGTAATTCTGGTGTAACATTTTTTATTTGAAGAGGAATAATTAGCATACATGAATAATTGTTTAAAATTACAAACTTAAAATTAACATTTCAATGCATTATTAAATTATATATGTACTAGAATATATGAAAATGTATTAAGTTGACTTACGAATTTTGTAAAATTTGGCAAGTGTTATTTGGTGTGGCCTTGCTTTGCTTAAGCTAGATTTTAAAACCATGAAATAAGTTTTTGATGCATATTTTCTTTTATTAGGGAGTTAAACCTCAGAATGAAACCAAAGAGGAGGCAAAAAATGCAACTGAAACCAAGAAAGAAATTAAAATAGTAACTGTTAAGGAGCCTCTTACTTCAGTTCAAGAATTTCTTGATTTAAAACACTTAGATGAAGATGTTATGGAGAAGTCCTCAAAAAAGTAAATATACTTTGTGTTAGAAAAATTTAATGCATTGCTCTATTTGTTTTTTGCTTCATTTTTCAAACATTCAAATGCTAATTTTTTAAAAACAAATAATGAAATAAAAAGCTTTAAATAACTGAGATTTTGGTTGTATGTGGATAAATCAGTGGACTCAATTCATGTGATCTCGGTCACATGACAAATATTACTTACTGTATGTTGTCTTGCTGAGCTGTGACATCATGCCCTCTTTCCCTTTTGCAAAATGTCTGATGGTTTCCAAACTTGAGGCCACAAAGATGTCGGCCTTGGAGCCGGGGGGTTCCAGGTTTGAAACCCAATTCCACTGAAAGTCTGTCATATATCGGGCCTGTTGCACGTTAAATCGTACATAGGGGGTTAAATGTCCTCCCATTGGTACAAAAGTTTGGAGAGGGGATGCCAGCTCAAGTGTTGTCCTCGTCATATGGCTGTGATTCAAAATTTTGAGGTGCGTCCCAAAATGATCCTTGTGGTGTTTCAGAACGGGACATTAATATTGAGGTCAGTCTCAAAATGACCCTTGTTTTGTTTCAGAACGGGACATTAATATGACTAAACCAAACTAAGGTTTCCAAACTTAATCGGACATTGCACATTTGTAGTGTATCAGGTGAGCATGAATTGACTGCATCAATTGGAATATGCAGGATATATTGCATATTTTTACCTCATTACTAGCATATCAAATACTTTCATTTGAATGACAACAAATATTTTAAAGAATTTGTCACATGATCTTAAAATTCTTTTTCTAAGTTGATTGTCCAGTATTTATTGAAGCATAATTTTATTGTTGAAAACTTCCTGTTATTCACTAAGTATATACTCTGCTTTAATCAAATCTGTATTGTTTTAATCAAATCTATACTGCACCAAATTTTAACACATTTGAAAGCTTTTAGATTTAATTTTACTATCCGGTGGAAGCACATTGCAGATCACAGGAAGAAAAAATATGAAAGTCGCATTCATCTTTTGATGCCTTTGAAATGCAGATGTAGAAAAATTGAATTGAATATTGAGTTTGATAGTCTGGCGTTGCTTGAAAAATTTGTATAAAATGTTTACTGCTTAGAAAATAATGATGAATGCTCACTCAGCAACTTTAATTTTTGCTGTAGGTGTATGATAATTTTGTCCAGCATATCATTAAGAGTTTTGATCTGAAGACACTTGAATTTCCTCCTCCATTACCACAAATACATTTGAAAACATAGTTGTTTAATAAACTAATTTTTATTCTTACTTTTATTTAATATATACTGATTGCTATGCTGTATTTCATTGAAGATTGAAAGAGCTGAATGAACATGATCAAGCAAGATTAGCAAAAGCCAAAGCTAAAAATGCACTGGAATCTTTCATTGTTGAAACAAGAGACAGACTGTATAGGGATGAGTATGAAAAAGCATCAACTGATGAAGAACGCTCCAGTATATTGCAAAAGCTAAGCGAGGTTGGAGATTGGTTGGAATATGAATCTGATGATGCCACTACAGAGGTAAGATTAATTAAATTTTAGTTTCCAGATGGCCACTTTTGTTTTGCTTTAAGATAAATGAGTGTTATAATTAACACATACTTGTTGACAAGCTTCATTTGTGTGGCCATTTGAATCTCATCTAGAACATGGCTTTTTAAGCTTGAACCCTAAGGAATGTAGCATAGAAAGATATTTGAATTGTGAGAATTTTCAGGTTGCCTAGCCAAAAATAGCTATAAAAATCATTTTAATTTAAAACACTGTATTAAAATTTGCTGAATAATTATGATTTTTTGTTCCTTTGAGAATGTGGAAATAAAGATTTATTTTTAAGTTTGCGACAAAGTGGTCTTTTTTAAAAAAAATAAAAGGTAGATAAAATTTAAGTGTTGAGCTTAAATATTATATGGAAAATAATTTTTGATGTATGGAGCAGGGTAGCGGTGATTTAAATCAGTTGATTAAAATCAGTTGATTAAAATCAGTTGATTAAAATCAGTTGATTAAAATCACTGATTTAAATCGCGATTTAAATCAACTGATTTTTTAAAAAAAAAATCACTGATTTAAATCACTTTATTTTAAATATCAAATTAATCTGCTTTAATGAAATAAAATTGTTCATGTATCTTTAAATAGTGATTTTAAATTATTTTTAAATGTATATTTAAAGAAAAAATGTATATTTAAAGAAAGAATATATAGAACTTAAAAAAATATATTTTATTGAATTGATGTAACTAGAGTACTTTCCATATCTTTATTTTTGAGAACACAAGTAAATTAGATTTTAACCCTTTGCGGCACAAGGCAATAATTTTTTGAAAATATGATGAGAAAACAACATGAATGGGTTTAGTTTATTGTCTAGACATAGAATTTACAAAAAAAAGTTTTTTAAAAAACTAACTTCATTCTGAGGGGGGGGGGGGTCCCCCTTTTGGGTCACCCCCCTCATGAGAACCCCTTAGAAACAGCCACCTTGATACACTCAAAAATTATTGTTGAATCTTACAGAAAATTATAAATTGGAACTTCACGAATATTGGAGCAAAATTTTCGAGTTACTTTGCTAAAATTGTTAAACGTCCAGAACTGAAAAATTTCTTATCTCCGAGTCAAGGAATTTTCCCAAACTTTGTCTCTAATAATTCCTATTCCGAAACACAATTTCATAAAACTGCTATATACATTCTAAAAGGAGTACTATTAGCCCTATCTTAAACCTATTATTTTCCTATAAAAACTTATTATTTATAGTTGAATTTAACGGTTGAGAAGTGAGTGAAATTAGGTGTGCCATTAACTGGCACACTTCGCCGCAAAAGGTTAAATAAATCTCTAATGAGCAACACAATAAAATGCAGAGTATGAAATGCTCCTTTTTTTATAAAATAAATAAATATTGTGAAAGGTGAAAGGATCATGTTCACAAAGAAAGAACATAGTAAAATGCAGTGAGTTTCATTTTAATGCTGGACAAAACTAAATAGTGTTGGACAACAAAGTTTTTATATTGCAATAATTTTCAAATGTAAGATAATTAAGTAATGCATATAAATGTTCCAAAAGAAATGCAAACATCTACAATATGCAATTTAAACTATGATCTATACTTATAAAAGGCAATGTTTGTGAGCGTGTGCACAATGTTCAGATGAATCTATCACACTTACAGTCATGAAATTTGGCACACAGGTATGTAGTCCTGATGGTGACTCAATGCATCTCGAAGCCTGAATTTAAAAATTTTATCTAGAAAAATTTTTATTTAATGTTTTGGGTGAAACAGATTAGGATTAGAGAAAGCTTCAAAACTTGTGTTTGTAATGAAACAAATGAACAGCTGAGTGTAAAATTCTCCAATATTCTAACATACAATAATATATCTATAGTCAAGAAATGACAATTTTTATTATTTTTTCCTTAATAAAATTGTCTTATATTTCAAAAGTATATTATTTTTATATTTTAGTTCACAAATATTTTTTAAATAGTTGTTACATTTTTGAATTAAGTTTTTTTTAATGTTTTTTTGTTTTTTAAAGAAAGTACAGCTTAATGACTGGTATGTTGTTATATATATATATATATATATAATTCTATGACTGTAGGGCTCATTGTCTAATATACAAATGTTTAATATATATAAGTAGTTTTAAAAAAATCATTAAAATAAAAAAATCTTGATTTAAATAAAAAAAATCCGATTTAAATCAAATAAATAGATTTTTTTGAAAAAAATAAAAAAAAAAAAAATCGACAACCCTGGTATGGAGGCAGTTACAGTAAAAAGTTTTTCCAGAAATTCAATTATTACATTAGAGTTGCTTTTTCTTAGACTTTTGTTAAAATCTAGTCTTATTGGTTTGTTGTAACATTGCATTAAGATATTTTTCTGTTTTATGGCAAGCATGCATGATATTGATTTGACATCATTTGAAAATGTTCTCTAGCTTGCTTTTCATTCTTACTCTGATATGTAAACTTTAGGGAAGTTGATATTGATAGATAGATGAGATTGAAGTTGTTAATTTAGAAGTTACATTTTAGATCTTCAAGAGTAAAGTGAATGATTTGAAGAAAATGACCAAAGACCTTTTTGAAAGAGTGAAAGAACACAGAGACAGGCCAGAAGCACTTAAAGCACTGAAAGACATGCTCAACATTAGTCGGGTATTTCTGACTTCTGCCCGTAATGTTAGTGAAGACGACCAGATATTTACAGAGGTGGAAATGAAAACACTGGAGAATTTGATCACAGAAACCAAGGTATGTCTGTCTTTTCTCCCAAATTCTGTGAATAATATAGTTTAAAGAATTTCAGCTTCATTGTTTGTAAATTTATAAGTTTTTCTGAAATTGAGGATCTGAGGAAAAGCAAAATTTTTACTGAACAACTTTGAACTTTTAGGGAAGCCAGTTTGAAGTTAGGGACGAGGAAAAACTTGTTACATTTTATTCAATTTAATTTTATTTGCATTTATTACCATTGCTTTGGGAAAAAACTTGAGTTCTTTAATTCCAACATATAAATAGAAGAACATTGTGCTTCTCATTTTAAAATGAAAGTTTTAAGAAGTAAGATTACAAAATTGGCAGCCCAGATTTAAAATGCTGAAATGAAATCGGAATCAAGGATTCAAGTTAGAAAATTATATTTACATATTTATTATTACTTATTATATTATTTATTATTATTTATTTTACATATTTATATTTACATATTTATTATTTGACATATTTTATTTCGAAAAAGCTTTATTTATTGAAAGTTGGGTACACTTTGAAATACTTCCCATTCTGGAGCTTTAGAAGAAAAAACAATTTTAAATAAGTGTTTCTAAAATTATCTTTTACCTGGTCTTCACTTTTTTCTATTTATTGTTGGGTATAGATAACAAATTCCACATATCTTATGTTTAGAGTTACCATAATTGTTTGGCACATCTATCTATATAATTTTTGTATGAGATACATAAATTTCTCAACATGTTGTAAGTATCTATGAAAAGAGCTGAAAAAATCTTGCAACCATATTTGTTGAAAGTGTCTGGTTTTTCCCTCAATAGCTTATTAGAAAATCTAGTTCTGCGAGGTGTATTGCCACATGTTTAAGGTACACTCTTTAAATTACATTAAAATTTTGTGACGAAAACTTCTTGTTAAATTTCTTTTGAAATGCACATTTGGCTGACTTTGCAATTTAAAGTAGATAAGGTAGTGCTCCTTTTCTTTTTGAATAAGTTCTGTGACTTGAGAGCAAAATGCAGCTTTTCATTATTTTACTGATTGACTATAGTTGCTTCTATTTTATTCAAAAATAAGGGTAAAAATAAATTGTCCCAGCTTCTGTTACAGTTAACCTTTTTGCGTGGGCTATGACATACTGTCACATGTGTCTACAACTTGTGAGGGACATGTGACAAATCGCAGAATCCCAGGGAGGGAATGAATTTTCACTGCACATGTGGCAAATTCATTTAAATGGGGACACAACAGGATAATTGACCATTCGCTCTTCCGGGGGCACTTTGACAAATGACCCGAAGTCCAGGGGGTGTTTTCACTTAACACAGGCGTTGAGGCTCATTGTCATTCTCCCTCGCTGTTCATCAGTTTTCCCAACCTATGTACTTTTAAAGAGAGGCTTAAATGTTCAGCTATCAACAGAAAATGCTCCCTTTTATCACTCGCTGTTTCTCACAATGACTCATGACCACCCTTATTCTCGAACCCTGTGGTGAAATCTTCTTGCCCCCTCAAGAAAGACACGTTCTGAAAGAACCCCAGACGAAGTTGTTTTCAAAATATTGAGCCCATGCGAAAAAGTTAATGTGATGTGGTTGCCAAACAGAATTTGTCATTTAAAACACTTGTGTACCAAGTATAATTGTTCGCCATTTATTCAATAATAAATTAATTTTTATACAGAAATTCAGCATATGTTCAAAATCCTCTTTATATTCAAAAATTAGCTGGCTTCAGTTTTTTTCATGTTATCCTTTTGGGGGAAATATGTTAATAAAGATGAATGATGAAGTGTAAAGGAAAAAAATTAATTCTAAAAATAAATCATTTCATGTCAGTCGAGTGCAAGTAATTATAGCCATATAGAGATAAGGGATGTAAAGGATAGTGATTTGGCTGAATATTTGGCCAAATTTCAGGCCGAATACTAAATTTGTAAAATCATTTTACTTTTTATTGTAAAGAAATATTTTTCAAATTTTAAATGAAAAAATTTAAGATTAAATAAATTTGATTTCTATATTTGTATATTTAAAAAAATATTAATACCTTTATGTATATTTGTAATATTTTAAATACATTAATTTCAATAATAAGAAATGAGAAACCTTCATTACTTTGGGATTGCTTCAGAGAAATAAGTCATCAATCATTGCAGAACATAGCAATAGCAAACACAGAAGAAAATTGAATGGATAAATTAAAATTGCTCAAAGTAAATTCCTATTTTGATACATAGCTTCTAATAGGTAGGATGGAAAAATGCAGAAAAATTTCCAAGGTTCACAAATTTAGGAAGAACATATCTTTCAGCATCTGCAAGCATTATATAGTTACCATTTATTTTTTGAAACTGGTAAAATATACAAAACCATATGGAACAGACTTCTATCAATGATATGCAACATTGTTAAATACACTTATGTACTAAGCAACTTAAAATTGGATAAGTGTTAGATTTTTTATAATAAATGTACAGAAACATTCTGCTATATTCTTTATTAAAATTCTTCATTATATATTTAAAAAAACTTTTGAAAAACATTTTATTCTTAATTTATTCTGCCGAATATCTGGTTAACATTCGGCCAGATTGAATCCGGGAAAGGGCCAAACAGGCCTAATATTGAATGTTTGCTACATCTCTAATTGGTATCACATGTGTATGAAATCAAACAGAACAGACTTTCTCCTGAAAATGCTGAAAAACTATTGTTCTTGCATCATAATTTCAAGCTTTGCAATGATAACTTATATGCAACTTTATTAAATACCCTGCACTATACAACCTAAAATTGATTAAATGTTAGAAGTGTTTTTGATAACAAATGTAATCCTGTAATTTTTTGTTGTTGAATGTATTTAAAAGCACAATTTAAAAAATATTTTCGTGAATGTATTCGGCAAAAGGACCGAATAGTTGCTGAATATTTGTTACATCCCTAATAGAGACTCTTTTCTTTCTTTAAAAAATGGACTACCTAATAAACAAAAAGAACAAAAATGTAAAAAATTCCTTTTGAGAGCCTAAAAATTACCCTGGAAGAAATATTTAGTTGAATGAATGTAAGAACACTTGCAAGTAAGCTCATCCTTTAAAACTAGTCTTAATGCTTTGCTCAATATACGCTATTGATATTTAAGAGTTTTAATATTTTGGTCAGGATTTCTTGTCTTAGTTTGTTCTTTAATAATTTTTATGTTTCTGTATTGTTTTAAAGTAATTTTTTGTAATATGATTTGAGTAATAGCCCAGTGTAAAATATTTTAAATCTTTGTGTTGTTAAAAACACACACACACACACAAAATTATAACTTTCTGAAATTAATGTGCATTTTATTTGAAATTTTCCAGCAAAAAGATTCTTATTTATATTTTATTCAAATTAGATGCATTTTCTATATGAATTTCACTTTTCGACACTATTATAAATTAATAAATATTTATGTACAAGAAAATGTCTTATTCTTCAAATATAGTCACAAATTAAATATGTAAATGTGACTTTTTGGCAAGGAGCTCGTATATTCTATTAAGCTCATTCTTGACTTTGAATATGTTCAGTTGCACAATTATTAATCGTTTCTAAACATTTGCATTCTCTTTAGCAATGGCTTGAGGAGAATGAGAAAGAACAGGAGTCTATACCTCTGAGTGAGGCTCCAAAGCTCACCATCAAGTTGATTGGAGAAAAAGTTGCTAATTTAGATCGAGAGGTCAAGTACCTCATAAATAAAGCTCGCTTTGCTCAACCCCTCAAGAAGAAAACACCAGAAAAAGAAACTAAGAAAAATGAATCTGCTAAGAATGATACAGAATCAGGTATTGATACACAAGACTTTTTTAGTCGGTCCTTTTCACCCATATTCTTATCATTACAGTGTACCATATATGAATGTTTTGTAAATTACATGAATTTTAAATGATCTGCAATGAAAAATTGATTTTTATCGAAAGGAACACTTTTAATTACTTTTCGTGACATAAATATTTATCTTGCATTTGGACTTAATGCAAGGCTTTAAATTAGTTTGAAATGAATCAATAAGGAGTTTAGATCCATCAAAGTGCAAAATTATTGGAATCTGGTGTGTATATGTAAAAAGCTCTATTACAATAATATTTTTCTTACTCTTCTCATGCCTGCCTGTAGGCAACTTTTGATAGGTGACATAGCATAATTGCTGTATAAAGTAAATAAAATAAAAATACTAGTAAATTTTTTTCCCTCGTTAATTTAATTCTATATATGTAAAAGATAAATTTTTTGAGTATGTATGTTTGTCTTTTTTTACTCTGTGCACACCCATACCGTTAAACTAACCGGGACCAAATTTGGCACAGTGATGGATTTGCATGAGAAGAGAGCTAATGCTATAAAAATTATTTTAAAATTCAAATTAGATTTTTATTTAATTTTAGGTGGTAAACTTTTTTTTTCTTTTTTACCTATTTTCACAAATTTTCTTTTTTCTCCACTATATAGTTGCGCACGAGAAGAAAAGTTCTACTTGCGGTGTTTTAATTTATTAGTTCTTACATTTCTTTCTATTTATTTCTCTTCATATATCCCTTTTGAGCCGTATTAAAGGAAGTTGATTGGAATAAAAAGTGAAATTTTGAAGATGAATGTTTCATTGACTGTGACAAAGAGGAAGGATTCAAAGGAGATTTGTTTGTTGGGGGAAGCTGGTGACAATATTTAGAGAAAAAGAAACAGAATGGGGGCTATATGAAAATATTTGGATCCCGTGCAACGCTGGGTTATCAGCTGGTTTATTCATTCATGACTTCGACTTATGAGTATCCAGTTGAATAGATAGGAACTGACAAAACAAGTTGCCAAAAATTGTGTTAATGCTACATATTAAGTGTGAGAGTACTTAATTGTTTTGCTTACTTATTTTTCATTCATTTCTTAGTTTCTTTTTGAAAGTGTAGGAATTGATAAGTTTTATAAACTTTTTCAACCTTTTCTTTAGTAAAGATGCTGTAGCAGTAGAATTTTTTCATTTGCTTATAGACGGGTACAACTGTTGTGCCATTGAATGATTAGGATTTCATTCCTGCCATGGAAATTTTTCAAATCGCTAGGTAGATAATTATCCTGTCTATTCAGTCACTGTAGTGGGTAGTGTGATGGGTAGGTTATTAATGAGGGAAGAAAAGAATAGTACTTCCATGGTAGATGGAAGGGAACCATAAGTCTTATCTTCTAATTGCTTGAAAAGAAGGGAAAACACTTTCCTTTGTCTTCATAAAAGACCCCATTTTGAAGGGATGTTTGAGATTTCCTGTAGCCCTTAATCTAGGTAGGTCAAACTTAGAAAGTGCCTTCAATTGTAAAACTTTTGAAACTTGATAGTCCTGGTGAAATAAGCAAAATCTTTTTTTAAAGAATATTACAGGCAAATTGCGAGGCCTTTTCCACCGATTGTAAAAAGATGCAGGTAGTTTTCAATTTGATATCATAGTATATTTTGATGCATTGCTCAAAACTTGATGTAGTTATATAAAATAATCCTATAAAATTTATGATGATAATTATTTATGTATCATAATCATTTCTTGCAGCTAATATTGCTTATAAAAGTATTTTAGTAAAAGTATTATGCAAAAGTTCTTTTATTTAAGAGTATGTATAATGTGTATTAAACAAAAAATGTACATCATATTTTATTTAGATAATATTATTGCTGAAAATGAAAATGTAACAGTAGAAGCAGAAAAAGCAGAAGTTAATAAAGATGAGGCACCATCTATAGATAGCCCAGATGTTGTGGACTCAACTGTAGAAGATACTTCAATACCTACTGGTAATATAACTTTTTTTAAAACTAAATATTCAATCGGCCACAATTGCATGCATAATATCTGTTGAACTGTATGAGTAAATTGTTGATCTTCAAAATCGATTTAATTAGAAGTGTACATTTGATATTTGACTTCCTAATGAAAATTAGTATGGGTAGTTAATCTAATTTGAGGGCTTTTTTTTAAAATTTTAAATAGTAATTTATTCTCTTAGCCTATTATTAACCCTTTGCGGACAGGTAAGGTGTATGTGTGCCACAGTTCACCGATCTTGAGATTGAGGTGTAGGAAATCCAGTTAACGAAGAGGATAGCGGCTAAAATTCAGACACAAATGTGTATATTGTCCATCCATTCAAACACTTAATCTTATTACACTATGAAAAATAAAGTTTTATATAATTAAATAAGAAGATAGTTGGAAAAAATGGGATGGCGTATAAAGTGTGCCAACCTGATCAGTGTGTTCTTAAAAGTTACCTGTCCGCAAAAGGTTAACCGCTTAAGGACCGAATTATTTTGAAACCTAGGGTATTTAGAACGGGTTAAATCGGGTTATGTCCTTAAGCGGTTAAGTAAAGGAGATGTGTGAATAAATAATTATGGATACATTTTTGTTCCTTTTTAGGGGAAGATACTATAACTCCATCACCTTCTTCTGTTCCAGGGCAAGATGATGAGCATTCAGAATTATGAGACTAGTATAACTTAATTAAATCATTTATGAACTGTGAATTAATCAAATGCACGTAAAAATGGTAGGGTGGAATGTATTTTTATAAAGAGTTTTGATAAAGATGCTCCGTTGTGAGCAGCTTGCCTTTCTACAGTTGAAAAGGGATTGTTCTGATTTGCTGCTGAACTTGTTATTTATTCATCTTATTTTTGTATGAAGTCAAGTATTCATTGTAGTGCTTCATTTTAAAAATACTCAGTTGAAATAATGGAAATATTTTTAAATTTTTGTTAGTGTTATATTTTTTTGTGATTGTTTGAATCTTATTGCTGGTAACTCACATTACATAGCACTAAAATGATAATGATCTTGTATTGCCAGTTACTTAATGAATTTTTAGTGCAATGAAATCAACTTACAAATATTAACCCATCAGTTTTTGTATGGTTTTTGTATCATGTGTTTGAATTATTTATTTTTAAAGCAAAATAAAAGATGCATTGGCTTGAAATCCAGCAAAAGAAGGTAAAAAGAATTTCATAAAACAGTGTAATGATTTTGTTGACATGTTGATTTTATAAAGTAACATTTAAGTTTTCAGCTTAATTTAGAATTCTTTTTGTCAGTAACACATTACAAAATTAACTATCGATGATCTAAAATTAGTTTGAATATTTATTCATTTTCTTCTTCAGATGTCTTTTTTTAAAAAAATGTTATAAATTTTTACAGTGTTTTTATTCTTTTTATTATTTGTTGTATCATTATTCAGTGTTGTTTGAAATTCATTTGGAAGATTGGAAGACATGGTTTAATGAAATTGGAGAAACAGCAGACTTATTTTGTATTGAGTTCAGTTGAGCAGGTTTCTGTGGCTTTATCTGATCTCTTATTTATGTTAAAAATTGTACATATTGTCTGACATTTATTTATACTTAAATGTATTTAATTGTACTATTTATCTTTATAATAGAATAATATATTAAGACCTGTGTTCTTGCATGAAATCTTGATATGTACAATGAGCTTTAGTTATGTAGTTTCTCCAGTCATGAAAAAAATATTTATTTGAAATTAGACTGTTTCTGTATATACCTGTTGAGTTTGTTAAAAAAACAACAACAATGCAATGAACCTTGCACCTTAACATTTTTACGTGGTGGCACAAATTATTATTTATTTCATTCCAACTGTTGCATTTTATTAACTGTAAATAAAGTGTCAATGAGTCAAAAAATTGCCTTTCTGTGTTTTATTTTTAGTATGCACTCATCTCAACTTAATTTCTCACGTATTTTGAGGTGCATTAAAACTTCTCTGAGGGGTTGCTCCTCTGAACAGCCAATTTTGTTTGGCTCATAGACATAAAGTTAATCATCTGACTCCTCGATTTTTTAAAACAAAATTGCTTCAAAAATTGTGTATTCTTTTTTGTTATATATTTAAAATCTGCATATATTTGGCAAACTTGACTCAAATATATGAAATTTAGTGGACAATCAACCCCATCTGTTGATCAAAACCTTAATAAAATCTAAATACTGCACAAAATGCATTATTATTGGTTAAACATTGAAATAGGAGATACACTTTAAAATTGAAGCAACAAACGCATGCGTGCTGATATCACGGGGTGTCAAATTTTGCAGCCACTTGAATCCCTCTGAGTGACAGGGATGCTCCTCCGTTCAATTATTCCTATTCCTTTTGTCTCTCTGGCCTTGGACCTTCTATTAAGGGAAAGTAATGGGAACAAAAGTGCATATTCTCAAAAACAACACTGGAAATCAAATTCAGATTTATTAACCCTTTTCCAATATGGACAGGGGATTTTCCTTCTGAATTTACCTTAGAAAAAATAAACTCTTGTTTGGCTCACCATAGCCTATGAATAGGCTCTTGTGCCATAAAACCTTAAACGAACCAAATGAAAATCAATGTGGTCAGAAAAATAAACTGGGGTGAGAGATTCAAGTGGCCGTGGTTACTAAATTACAGAGCAAGAATCCGTTTTTGCCACAAACATAGCTTTTTGTTCCCTGAAGGATGTCCAAGTATGTTGTTTGGAATCTAGACAAGCGTATAGAAGTGTTGTGTCAGTGTGATTATGGGAAATTGGGAAGGAAGATAGCCGATTCTTTCAATTGCAGGAGAAAGCATATAAACAAAATCATTAGCTCAAACTAATTTTTGGTAAAACGGATATCATTGCCCACTTCTCTACAACTAACAACTTAATCGATTAGTTGTAATTATTAATAATCTTAAGGATTTACTACTCCAATTAAAAGACCAAATTGGAAAAATGTTCTGCAGAAAAATTGAAAGATCCTAGCAAGCACAAATTGTATCTTTTTTTCAAAATAAATTTAGAAATCTAAGGTCATAATTTTTGAAAATGTACTTTTTTCTTTAGTTAACTTATGCTGGCAATTCATCTGTACTCTATTCCATCCATTTGTCTGAACACTTTTTTTTTTTTAACCACCTATTCAAGTCGAAAAATCAAGCACATTATTTGTAGTGCGATATCACCAGTCTTCAATCTCCCACCCTTATTTCCTTCCTACTCAGCGGAGTTCTCATTAGGTAGCCTCTAAGTGAGGTCCCATTCTAGGCAAATGCTTTGATCTGCCGCTACCCTCGAATAAGGGTCCCACCTAAAGAATCGGCACAAGAAGGCCTGGAATTTGGTTTGGTTGGAAATCCAGGTTTTCCCAGTTGCTATGCTATTGTCCATAGGTTTTTGACCTTGACGATTGTTTTTTCCTTGCCGTGTTCCAAAATTTCCATTTTGAATGGCCTTCTTTCAAGTTCACTATGTCAGAAATAATGAATTAGGGCTGGTTTTAATTTCTATGTTGTCTTCAATAATAAAACCCCTCTAAATGGCTGATTTTACTAGGAATGGAGGGGTGGCTACTTGTAGGGAGGTTTCTTCGTTTTAAAACTTGGTTCAGTAATATTCTACTTTATCTGCTGCTTAAGACAAAGGATGGAAAAAACCAAAACTTAAAATTTCATCTTAAATTGTATGAATAAAATTTTTCATGTTATACAGTTGCAGTAACCGGCTTCCATATGTCTGTTATAATTCATTCTCTATCCTTGTGGAAGGGGGAGAGGGCAATGGAATGTTGGGAAATCTTGGTTTCATCATTGACTGGAGGCCTGGTGTTCATCTGCTTTGGATTAGACATCCATCTGTTGCTTGCTTAGGGAGAG
This sequence comes from Araneus ventricosus, assembly GCA_013235015.1. Taxonomy (NCBI): domain Eukaryota; kingdom Metazoa; phylum Arthropoda; class Arachnida; order Araneae; family Araneidae; genus Araneus; species Araneus ventricosus. The sequence goes on from BGPR01000065.1 coordinate 422,589, forward strand.
AGGTTTGGTGCTGCCTCGGGTCTCATCATTGCCATCTGACGAAGTTCAAAATTACAAGGTGTTTCTCAAAATAGCCTTCATGAAGCTTCAAAATAAGATATTTCTTTAAATAAACTAATTTGAAAACCCAGTAGAAGGGAAAAAACTGTAAAAATTCTTTAGGTAAACTTTTAAATATTCTCCAAATTTTCTTAAAATTCCAGTTCTGAAATTAACTTGAAATTTTACTTGGTTTATGAAATTTGAGCATTTAGGTGCCTAACGGTTTCATATATAATGGTATATCAAGCCCATATCTTTAATAAAGTTTTTTTGAATTGATAGCTTTTGGAATAATGGTTAGAAATTAGTGTGCTTTTATTAAATCGAAACGTCCATGTAATTCTTCATAGCTGACACAATTTTTAGTATGTGCTATGACTTGCCAATATTCAAAAGTTTATTAATATAAACACCAATATGTTTATGCCAGAAATGGATTCCTGTTTTGTAAAATTTTGGAGCTCATTGCTGTTTAAGTTTTAAAATTTGTAAAAATGTTGAATTCCTATAAAAATAATTCAAGTATGATGATCAGTACTGAAAATGAAACATTGTGAAAGGATTGAAAGTTGAAGTAGGAAAAAACGAGAGATTATCAAATGTGTGGTAAAAATGTTTTGTAAAAATTCTTCTCGCCATTCATTCTATTCATTGCTACCATAAGAAATTGAGGAGTTATGACTATTACTTTTATTAAACTCTTAAGTTACTTAGTAATTTCTAAATTCATGATGAAGAAACTAAACTTTTTAAAAAGGAATTTCTCTTGGTTGCGAAATTAGAAATGTATATCTATATGTTTGAACTTAAAGATGTTGTTCAAAATAAAAGAAACTTTTCGAGATACCTCACTTGCTGATTAAAATTGAATTAGATGTATGCAAAAACAGTCAGAATTGGAAAGGGGAAGGGAATCAAGATGAATATTGATGCATTCAGCTTGGGATATCATATGCCGCTGTTGATTATTAGCAATAGGCGGATGAGCAAGTCATAAAAAAGGCTTGGCACGTTTAACTGATGAAGCTGTTCTGTTCTTTGAAATATGCCTCTAGTAACAAACTACAAATGTCAATTAATGGACAAAGCCTCCTTGTAGCTTTTGTACAGGAGTTAACTTGCGCAAAATTTTGTCCCAATTGATATACATAGAGAGTCTGGTGAAAAAGAAACCAAACTTTTAAAATAAATGAATTGGTTAGAGTATTTTTTAATGATGCTTGCCTCCTTCAAAATATTCCTCTATTTATGCACCACTCCCAATGTGTCTTCCATTACTGGAACGGATGCTGGGTATCCTCTTCTGGGATTGAACATAAGCCTCGTGGCAATTTTCTTCTCGGTCTTATATTGTTTTAAATCTGACTTTTCTAGGTGGATTTCCAACTTTAGGACCGAAAGAAAGTCCATCTGGGTCAAATTTGGAGATTTATGCCCTGATATATCACATTTTGGAAAGTTTTGATCCGCATTTGAATAATCTAGCAACTGACAAGCTGTGACACGATTCATGTTTTGTTTTTTTGAGTCTAGAGACAAGGTATGGATTTTGCTGCAATGCGATACTTCTGTGGATTATCAGTGAATATTGTAGGAAATGAGTTTTTCTCATGCTTTCAACCTCATGAACATTTCAACAATGCTTTCCACGAAGTAAAGCATGACCTGTTTCGGCTTGAAGATCGCCCTGTGAATTGGAAGGGGCCCAATTTTCAGATCGCCTCTGGTGGATATTCCATCCAATTTGAAATGCCGTATCTGTATCATTCATAGCATTGGACCGACTTATACATCTCTCTCTCTAAACTTGTTTGCAATATCTAAAATGTTTCAGAAAAGATTTTGACAAATTTGCCCAAAATTTGGCACAATCTCGTTGCTTTTCCATTTTTGAAATGTAGAAAATCGCCAAACACATTATACTGGTTCACTATATCTCTAATGAAACAGTGATAAAAAGACATGGCGTTCTCGAAAAAAGTTCATTCTCGGGCTCAAGGTTGACACTACACGACGTCATTAAGACGGGTAGATGCATTAACGCTCTAATTTAAAATTAGGTTTTAAATTAGAGCGTTAATGCATCAATCTACCATACCCGCATTTAAAATTAGGTTTTAAATTAGAGTGATGCAAATATTTCTTTGTCTTGGACAAATGCTAAATTCACTGAAATGCTAAGTTCCTTGAAATTAGAAATTGTGCAATGAAAAAACGTGGAACATTATTTGCTGTTTTAGTGTTAATGAATTGCAATCCACTTACATAATTCTGATAATTATTTTCAGCCAAGTTTAACCCCTAAATTGTGGTCCCCAAGTGTGAATTGTGCATCGATATATCGCATTTTTAAAATTATAAGCTAGAATTAAGTCATTCATAAATGTTATAATTCGATAAAAAATCATCATAACCATAATATCTAAAGCTTTCTTGTGGACTCTCAATTGAATCAATAGAACAACGCATTTTCAAAACAGAATATCTCTTCTGATAGTAGAGAAAATAACACAATTAAAGGGTTAAACTCAAGAATCGGATCAATTTTACTGCAGCATTCTTCAGTAATACTTAGAATTGAAACGAAATAAATCGTTAAAACTATTTTAAGCTAGGCAAGATAGTGATAATTTCGTAGCTCCATTGATTTAGTGAGAACCCTGCACCTACAAATCAGAATTAATTTGAATTTAAAAATAATTTCTATTTATATATAATAAAGAGAGTAAGAACAGTTTAATTTTTACTAAGAAAGACATTTCCTTGTAAAAAGAGATTTGTTAGAGAAAGAGAAAAAGGCTCAAGGAAATACAGTAAATAAATATTGAAGTGAAAGGATCCATGCAGAAAAGACAACTTTCTTTTAGTTGAAGTAAAAAGTAAATGAACAGAACTGGTATTAATTAGGATTTCATGCAAATGATCGCGGCGCGCACAACGCAGCGCGTTTTGGGAATAATTTAGGGAAATTAGAAGGGTGGCTCAGATTCGCAATGCAGTTAAGACTACACGCCTTCTCTTAACTTTTGGAAAATAATCGAAAGAGCAGTTCCAAGACGGCACGAGGCCTCTTTTTTGGACCTGGAAATAGGATAGTAAGCAGGGTGTTCCTGGGGTAGTTCGTTGCGAATCTGAGGCATTGTTTGAAAAAAATTTGCCGAAATATCTTCGACATAGTCCAGAATTGGCTTAATTTTTAAATGACGATAGTCTTTTCATCTGACATATCATGAAGCATTTGAAAAACTTCAGTTTCCGTAGTCTCGTAATGGTTGCAGATCCCAAGATGGAGGACATGGTCACAAGATGTGGGAGGGACTGATTTGATTATTATTTATAGGCAGGAATTTGTGTTTGCTCGCTAATTTGCTTTGTCAAGCCATGAGTTGACTCTGACCAATACTGGTCGTTTGAGCTTTGTTGCGGGCATCAAAGGTTAATTTTGAGTCTTATAACAATTCCATTTATCTATATTCAGTAGGCGCAGTGGCGAATCCAGGGGGGGGGGGCGGGGGGCGCACCCCCCCCCCCCAGAGCCAAGCCAGAATTCTTGATTTTATTTAACATCATTACAACCTGTTTTTTCTTAATTTATCTCTTTTAAAAAAATAATAAAATCGTTTCAACATTACTTTCTGGCTTGACTGGCTCGAAAATTTTCCTACTTTTGTAGTCATTCCACTTGTACTTGTAGCTTTAGCATGGTCGAAGACATTTTTTGACTAGTTATTTCATTGTAATTTTTATTAAATTATCGAAAGTATTGTATTGTTTTTTATGATTCTTATTGTCAGGTGAGTAAAGTCTGTAAAGTTAAAGAGTTTTGGTTTACTTTAGCCTTCAGATTTTACCTTCATCACCAAAAAAAAAAAATTTTTTTTCCCCCCCCCCCCCCCCCCCCAGACCCGAATCCTAGATTCGCTACTGAGTAGGCGGGATGGTGAACATTTTGATTTGGTCTAATGCTGACATACATCTCATCTTGGTGAAAATGAAGCACGGTCATTTGTTGTGATTGACTTTGATTCTCCAGCCTCCCTCTCAGTAAACTGCTGCGAATGTCGGTTCCATGGAATTGAACTCTTCTAATTTCGTTGGATATTTATCTCAAACAAAAATGTCGTGAGGAAAGTTTTTAGATAATCCCTCACTTCACATTTGGTTTTCATTTTCACGACTGACATAGCTATTCGGATGACCTAATCTTGTCAACGGCTTAAAATATTTCTTTTGATAGTCATGAGGTTTTTCCTTCGTGGAAATAACATCAGACAGATCCGATGCAATCAAAAGTGCTTGCTATTAAAGAAAAAGTTTTTTTACTGATGTGTGCCTTGCTATTTATTCTTAGTTTTTCTTGGACTTGATTAAGGGTCATAAGTATCATCATTATCATACACGCGATGGAGGAATATAATGTCCATAGTTGAAGAAAAATTATGAAAGATTTCTTCAGCCGTCATCAATTCTGGTCTCTTAACATTTTAATGGTCTTGTACTTCCTCATAGTGTCATTATGTATCATTTCCTTATTGTTCGTTATGTTTTTTAATATTTAGCATTTCATTATTTCCTGGCAAGCGGGTAATTTTCTTCTTGCCTACCTTTTCATCAACTTTACGAATTATAGCCATTAAACTTTTTGAACAGCGTTGCGAGAGCTGAAATTTTCCCAAACCATAGAGATTAAATAGACAGAAAAGGCAGGCAGGTAGAATTAGTATTACTATTAACTAACAATACTTGATTAATGGAATTAAATTAATTATCATGTAGCTTCTTTCTTCACAATGGAAACTCTCCTAATGAATGCAGATCATTGATTAAGAATTCTGATTTGAAAAGGATATGCTTATGATAAATTGAGGTTTATGATGAAGGATTTCTTTACAGGTTAGTTAAACTAACAATCAACTACATAACATAAATACTACTAAAATGAAAATTAAAAGATATATTCATTCCCATGGAGCAATATGCAATTTGGTTAAACTAATTTTTAATAAGGTCTAATTTTGCTAAATTTGTTAGTAGTCGAAGATTGTGGCCCAAGAGGCCGCGTGCTTCGCCCCCCCCCCATCAATGTTAGAGATTAAATAGCTAAAACCAGAAGGAATTGAAGATCAAGTAAGTTTTCGATTTCCTTTCTTGGATTCTGTATTAACAGTTTTGAGGTTCTTATCCATAATTTGCCATTTGTGGATCTTGTGGATTTTTTTTTTATTAAAGTTTCAATATACAAAGATGCAATTCTGGAATTTGCCTATGATTTAGCTATTTGTATAAATATCTACATTTAGTTATACAACGGTTGTATACTGTCTGTTTTAAAAGTACTAGGTCAGTTTTAGTTAATCTACATCTTTGAACTGAAATAACTTTTGAGTCGTTGCAGGTAGTACTTATCTACTTATACCACAGCACACCCCAGAACTCGGAGCCAGTACGGCTTCCTGTCGGTTGGGCGGGTATGTGTGAAACTTTATTCAGAAGAACAAAAAAAAAATAACATATGACATAAGCATTGAACAAGATATTACTTAGATATTTTAACAAGCACATTATACAATTTTGATTTATAAAAAATTACAAAATAAAAAATATATACGTTGAACACAGTAGTAAAGAATGCACATGCATTAGTTAAAAGATAAAAAAGACTAGGTCTTTGGCAAATTCCTTACACAACTTAAATTCATCAGCACAAAAAAAAAATCCTAATACAAACCTAAACTCGCATAATATGAAAAATGATAAAGCTTTTTTTTCAGTAAGATAATTAAAAGAAAAATGAAAAACAAGAAGAAAATATTTAGTAATTATCTTAATTAACTAAACAGAAGGGAAAAGATGCTAGTTGTATTGCCTGCGAAAGACCAGCTGCAGTCGGAAGAAAGTAGAAGATTTTTTTTGATCGAATTAAATTTTGCAGCATGGCAGGGCATCTGGAGTCCAATGCCTTTGACAGCAGTTGAAGCAGCGCAGGTAGTCGGCTTGGCATGATTTAGAATCATGATTGTTAGAGCGGTATCCACAAATGGGGGAGGCAGAATGGTCCAAAGCTTGTCAGCGGAATTCTGTGCTTTTCCCAGCGAATGAGAATCCTTTACTGTTTTTTGATGGTATGATAAAGTGTAGAATCTGCTTCAAAGACCCAATGAAACTTATTTGTTCTTCCTTTAATCGAAAATAGAACTTTAAAACTGTTAGGACCAGAAATACGAGAAATTGCTGCCTCAATGGATTCCTTTAAAATGTCAGGGTCCAAACCATAAACAATTGATTTTGGCAACCTCTTTGGAACAGGTCTGACGTTTTCTTTTAAAATGGGTGAATCATTGATTTCCTTGAGAATGAGGTCAATGTCATCTTGTTGAGCGCAATTAATGGCTACACCATCATTGCGCAATTTTTTAATAGATTTGACATTGATAGTATCATTTCGAATTTCATTTTTCAGAATATTTAAAACGTCAGCATGTTTCATAGATCGACTGTTTGCTTTCTCAATGTGATAAAGCAGAATAGTTTGTTCGTGTTTCAGATTGTTAGCCTTATTTTCGGGGCACCTATCCAAAGAAGTAGGAGATAGCGGTTGATCAGAAAGTGAAGCTGGATTTGCTACATCTTCTACCGCATAAAATTCTTCAATTAAAACGGACTTATATTGAACAAACTTCTCAGTAACATTAGTGCAGATAGTACTGCAAACTTTTTACTTTCTCATATACGAAGTATACAAAGAGAAAGTATTGTAATCGTCAAAAAATTCGACTGCGAGATTTTCCACGTTTTAGACCTCCCCGAGTCCGAAAAATAAAATTTTGGAATTATGTCTGTCTGTATGTGAACACGTTAACTTGAAAACGGTTTGAGCTTGACGAATTAAAATTGATATACAGTCTTCACACCAAATCTGTGCACGAAAAGTTTGCTTGTCTGTCTGTTCGTGTTCATGTGAGAATCATAAATGAGCCAGTGGGAGTGGTCTCCCCTAAACTTTCTCGTATACTCCCTAATATATGTGGAGAAAAAATAAGTGAAACGGCAGTAAAACGCACCCTAACGCAGGTGGAGAAAAAAAAATAATAATAAGCCGAACGGCATCACCTCGGGTACCAAGGCGGAAGTAAAATGAAGAAGCCCGCGCCATTACGCAATATGGTGTAGAATGGTGAAAAAAACCGAATATGTAATTTGAACGTCTTTTTTTTAACTGCTTGAAACGAAATTTGGGCACGGATCTACAATTAATGTTAGCAGACTTCATACCAATTTTTATTTATCTAAGTCATAGCGTTTAGGATTGTGTTCGCAAGTATGAGATTATATAGACCGACACAGAATCAACCTTTTGACGGATTTGATCCACACTTTGATGCAAACCTACATTCCTGATGATAAAACTGTGTACCAAATTTTATCCATCTAGCTATTTAAGTTTTTGAGTTATCGTGTTCACATGAACACGGACAGACTTCCCGTAGACGGATTATGTCCAAAATTTAATAGAAATCTACAAATTATGTGCAAATATCACATACCAAATTTCATCCCTCTAGCTCTAACAGTTCTGGAGTTATTGTGTTCACAGACAGATAGACATAATTCCAAAATTGCGTTTTTCGGATTCAGGAAGGTCAAAAACTTGGAAATTCATCCTAATATTAGAAGGAAAGAAAATCGCTACACAAAAAAAAAGAGATAATTGCAAACAAAGGAGAAATCATCGTTTAATTTTAAATAATCATACTTATCCCATCTCTTCTCTAGAGTTCTTCCAAATCGCGAAGTGCCAAAGTGTTACGCGAACTCGATAATGTCATCCACCATAATTTTGAGACAAGTTTCCTGAGGTAGGAACCAAGTGAAGAAACAGAAAAGAAAGAACTATTTTAAATATAGCTTGCGTGCAACCTTTCTGGCACAGGGCAGGTGAAATCTCGGCTTCTGGGAATTTCCAAAAAGGAAAACTTGAAAGAAAAAAAAAAAGGGACACCATGCCTATCGAGAGGTTTGACAAAGGGAACTTTTTTGTCCTCCTGTCATCATTGTTTGCAGGGGAGGCGTGCCTTCGCATGAAGATTTACTTTCCGCAACCTCATGTCAACGTTACAGCTACCTGACGGAGCCGTGCCAAAGCATCTCAACTTCAGCTCAGAAAAAAGTATTATTAGCTTAACTTTCCTTTCTTTTCGACTGCTGGTTTCTGTAATCAGAAGCAAGTGCTTTTGTGGTCGGTGCCAAGCAGTCTGCCATGACGAGACGCGGGGCGGATAGAAAAAAATAAAGAAAGAAAGAACTGAGAAGAAATGTCAGTACGCAAGACGACGAAAAACTTAATGATTTCGATATTCGAGAGGAAAAGTTTAACACCGATCAGGGAAGGTCATAAGTCTGTGTGCCTGCACGTGATCGTTCAGGTGTTTCACGTTCCCTGAGGATGGAAAAAAACAAAAACTGCGCCGTGCAGGTGATGAATAAATTATCTTTTGTTTCTTATTTAAGGCGAATGTCTGTAGGGAAACCTGAGAGACAAGTGTGGTAATTTAGTGTCGTAATTGAGATCATAGAATTCGAATTCGTGCGCTTCGATTGGACTAGTTTCTTTCCGAATATCGTGATTTCTGGATTCTGCTTATTGCATGAATGGACTAATCTTTCTATCTACGAGTACTAAAATATTTCAACAATATAACATTTATTTATTTATATTAGATGATTAGTGAAAGTTTATAGAACTATTGATGATCGGAAAAGACTATATCGGAAAAAAAAAAAAAAAACAACGGATGGAAGAAGCCAGCATGTTAACACACTAATACATTAGAAGATCCATAGTAAATATTTTACTAACTTCATCACGTTTAACTTTTATTTCTTCATGTACTCTGAATTCTTTAATTATACGTTTGCGGGTAGAGCATAGGTTTATAACCTCCATGAACTATTTTTACTTTCTCGTATACGAAGTATACAAAGAGAAAGTATTGTAATCGTCAAAAAATTCGAACTCGAGATTTTGACGAATCTCCACGTTTTAGACATGCCTGAGTCCGAAAAACACAATTTTGGAATTATGTCTGTCTGTGTGTCTGTGACCACGATAACTCGAAAACTATTAGAGCTACAGGGATGGAATTTGGTATGTGGTCTTTAAACATAATCTGTAGGTTTCTATCAAATTTTGGACAAAATCCGTCAACGGGAAGTCTGTCTGTCTGTATGTCCGAAGTCATGTGAACACTATAACTCAAAAACTTGAATAGCTAGATGAATAAAATTTGGTACACAGTTTTATCGTCGTGAATGTGGGCCCGTATAAAATTTTGGGCCAAATCCGTCAAATGGTTGACTGTCTGTCGGTCTGTATAATCGCATGCTTGTAAGCATTCGTTTCAAAACTAATTTCCATGCGCATGCGTACTGGTAGCAATCTCTGGTACCAAGCGGGAGGATTACATCACTTTGTCCTTGAGCCGGAGTTTGTGATAGATATGTTTTATCTCCTGTTTTGTTTTCGCTCGCTCGTATTAGCGGAGCTTGCTGGAGTGTGATGGAAAATAAATATTGCTAAGTTTAATACATAGGCATCTCTTTTAATATGATTCTTCACCTAAATATTTTACAATCACTATAATCTGCATTCTGGATTACAGTAGGTTCGATTTTTTTTTATCCACGCAAGAGGAGGGGAAATGACAAATTTTTGAGCAGTATACGAGAAAGGTTAGGGGAGGCCACTCCCACTTGTTTTACTTTCTCGTATATGAAGTATAGAAAGAGAAAGTATTGAACGAGGAACGTTCCGAAAATAAGTTTCGTCATGTTTTTCCACAAGGAAGCTTTATAACAAACAGAAACATACAATGGCATAAAAAAAAATACAAACTTCTGGCTATTTTTCCACGTATTCAACACCATCATTGATACATTTTTCGTACCGTGAAATACCATTCAAGAAACCACCATGGTAAAAATCGGTGGCCAGCGAGCGAAGGAAGTTCTTCACATCCTGCCGCACCTTTCCATTGCTTCGGAAGTGACGTCCCGATAGTGCTGACTTCATTGCAGGAAAAAGTTGAAAGTTTGATGGAGCAAGATCGGGCTGTAGGCCGGGTGATCCAATCTCTCCCATCCTAGGAGACGAATGTGTTCTTTTATGCCCCTTGCTGTGAGGGGTCTTGCATTATCGTCCCGGAACAAAACCCCTCAACCAGTGGCGAATCCAGGATTCAGGTCGGGGGGGGGGGCTGAGGTCATAAACATTATGTATCCTAGTGACGAATGTCAAACCTCATGGCTTATATAAAACAAAACACTTTAACTTTACAGGCTTTACTCTCCTTACAATAAGAATAATAAAGAACACTACAATACTTTCGATAATTTAATAAAAAATACAATGAAATAACTGGCCAAAAATGTTTTCGACAGCGCCAACGCTACAAGTGCAAGTGGAATGAAAGAAAAGTAGGAAAATTTTCGAGCCTGTCAAGTCAGAAAGCAATGTTGTCACGATTTTATTGCTATTTTTAAAAAATGAAAATTAAGATCAAACAGTTGTAGTGATTTTAAATTAAATCTAGAATTTTAGTTTAGCTCTGGGAGGGGGCTGCAGCCCGATAGCCCCTCCCCTGGATTCGCCACTGCCCTCAACTCAAGAGGCCTGGTCTCGGTCGTAGAATGGTGGACTTCAGTTTGGTGAGGGTGTCGCAATAGCGTGCATTATTGATGGTCCCTGAAGTGAGGAAATCAATCAAAACGATACCCTTCGCGTCCCAGAATACTCTCAGCATAACCTTCCCTGCGGAGTGCGACACTTTGGATTTGTTCGTTACGGGAGATCTGGGATACTTCCACGTCATTGAGGCGGACTTGGTTTCTGGGGTAAAGTTGTGCACCCATGTCTTATCGTCTATGATGATCCTGAAAAGAAAGTAATTTCCCTCTCTCTGGTACCGCATCAAGTGCTCGAGGCCTATTGCCATTCTTACAGTCTTGCGATCAAGGTGCCGAAGGACCTTACGAATAAAACCTACTGGCCTACAACCCCAATCTTGCCCCATCAGACTTTACCTTTTTCCTGCAATGAAGTCAGCACTATCGGGACGTCACTTCCGAAGCAATGGAAAGGTGCGACAAGATGTGAAGAACTTCCCTCGTTCGCTGGCCACCGATTTTTACCAGGGTGGTTTCTTGAACGGTATTTCACGGTACGAAAAATGTATCAATGATGGTGTTGAATACGTGGAAAAATAGCCAGAAGTTTGTATTTTGTTATGCCATTGTATGTCTCTGTTTGTGATAAAGGTTCCTTATGAAAAAGCATGATGAAACTTATTTTCCTAACGTCCCTCGTAATCATCAAGAAAATTTGACCAAGAGATTTTGATGTATCTCTTTGTCTGAGACCCTCTTGAGTCCGAAATAAACAGTTATGGAATTACGTCTATCCAGTGGCGAATCCGGGGGGGGGGGCTATCGGGCTGTGCCCCCCCCAGAGCTAGACCAGAATTCTTTATTTTATTTAAAATCACTACAGCTGTTTTTTCTTAATCTCCCTTTAAAAAATGTGAAAACATTTCTTCCTGGTTTTTGACAGGCTCGAAAATATTCCCACTTTTGTAGTCATTCCACTCGTATTTGCAGCGTTGACACGATCAAAAACATGTTTTTGATAGTTATTTCATTGCGTGTTTTTGCTAAATTATCGATAGTATTGTAGTGTTCTTTATGATTCTTATTGTCAGGTGAGTAAAGACTGTAAAATTAAAGTGTTTTGGTTTACATAAGCCATAAGCTTTGACATTCGTCACGACGATACAAAACTTTTCATACCTCAGCCCCCCCCCCCCGACCTAAATCCTGGATTCGCCACTGCGTCTATCTGTCTCAAAAACTCAACAAGCCAGACTGATGAAATTTGGTATGCGCTCTTTACACCCAAACTGTAGATTTCCATAAAATTTTTGACGAAATCCCGTCTTCCTATTTGTAGGTTACATGCATGTGAACACGGTAACTCAAGAACGCAACGAGCTAGAGAGATGCAATTTGGCATATGGCTCTTTATTACTAAATTTATTGATTTGTGTCAAAGTTTGGATAAATCTATAAGAGGTTTGGCAGTATTTTGTCTTTCTTTTCATGTACACGTGAACGCGATAATTCAAAAATGCAGCAAGGTAGGTGGATGAATTTTAGTATATGAACTTAATACTAATATTGTAGATGTGTGTCTAATTTTGAACTAAATCTCTGAAAGAATAGATTGTCTGTCTGTTCGTATATATCTGAATTCTATAATTCAAAAACACGAAGAGCTAAATAAATGAAATCTGGTGTGTTGTCTTTTCACCAAAATTGTAGATCTGTACCAAATTTTGGAGTCTGTCTCAAAGAAAGTAAAGTTCAAAATGCACACTCGATTCTCTTCAATATACTGCGAAACTAAACACGAAACACGCTTTATTGTGTAAATATACGGGAAAGCCGAGGGGAGAACACTCCCGCTGGTTTCCCGTATGCTGAAACCTGTGTAAAGCTGCTATTAGAGCTATCGTGTACTGTTATCTTGAGCGTGAGCACAATGCCACTCAACAAAAAAGTTAGTAGCACGTGACCGGTCAGACACTCCTGAAACCCGATTCCATTGAAGATCCGTCGTGTATTGCACCTGTGGTACGTTAAATCATACGTAGTCTATCAAACGCCCTCCCGTGTGTAGTGTGGAAATTTGGAGAGGAGGGTGCCAACTCAGGAGTCGTCCTCGTCATCTGACCGCTGCTCAGAATTACGAGGACCGTCCAAAATAGCCCTCGTGTTGCTTCAAAACGGGACGCTAATATATCTAAACTAAACTAGACCTAGGCACGATATGGTAGAGGATTCATGAATCGAAAGGAGAAGGTTAGGGGTTCTATCCTCTGATGGTGCTCTTAACCAGCATTATTCAAAAACTGTTTAATCAATATATGCTGTAGCAAAGGAATTGCTGTCTACGTTCGGACTGGCTGCTGGAGATGTTCCTGGTTTTCTTCTAAACGAAACACAAATGTGGGTTCATTTCTCCTGAAAGTCCTCCAAAACGCAACCATCTGCCATATATTGAAGCTAAGCCAGTGTTCAACCGTAGGAACTACCTAAGAGTTCCAAGGTACTTTTGCCAACAGAAAATGCAGATCTTTTTCAGTGGTGGCGACTCGGGGGGCGGGAGGAGGGGCGGTCGCTACCTCCACTTTTTGCGGGAAAAAAGTAACCTTTTATTTCATTTTAGATGCCTAAAACTAGGAATTACATAAAAAATAATTGTGTCCGGGAAAGCTATCTAAATTTTTAAATTTTGTTGATTACTCCCTATACTCCGGGGTCTTTTTAGGCGTCTATAAATTTTAGCTCCCTCACTTTTGCCCCCAATCGCCGCCGCTGCACTTCTTAACTGCCAGACTCATGGACCTGGCTAGACTTGCTAGACGGTTAAATAGTTTTTTTATGATGATAGCTTAAAGTTACACCACCACGATTAGCTTTTCTAATATGATTTTTTACAGCTAAACATCAATATCAATAATTCTCAAAATATGATTTTTATCAGTCATTGAAAGAAAATTAAGTAGTCTCAAAGCATGGTCTGTATGAATTTTTTTTCTTGCTTGGTCATTTAATGCCTGCGTTAAATATCGTGGTTATCTTTAGAATTCCAATAATGTCGACCTACATTGCATCAATTTGCTCTCGATCATAATAAACACAAAATGGTACTTTCTTGAAGTTGACATGCTCGATATTTGACGCTAGACCAAATTATATCGGCGTTTCCCTGGAGACCAAAACAGAATAATACCCCTGACTGGTTCCTTCAAGAAATGTCTTCAATTGTGAATGCACCGTATTAAAATAATAAAGATCCGTGAAATATTTCTACTGGCTGTGTAAATGTTGAAGTTCCATGTGCTCAAAATTAATCGAAATGAAAGTAAAGTGTAAATAAATTTACAGGCCACAAGCGAAAGAAACAAATCAATTACAAATTGGAACAACGCTACTAAATTTTGAAAATATTTCTAAACAATTTTTTAAATTCATATCTAACAGTCTCTTTAGTTTGAATTTTTTGTGTATTTGATGAACTATAAATTGATTTAATTCTACTGTATATGTAGCGTGCTAATAGCAGATTGTAATGCATTCTCTTGAATGTTGAAGACAAAATATGGATTTTTTTTTTTTATGTAAATACAGTAGAGTCTCCCTACAGCGAATTTCTCCCTGTAACGAAATTTTTAATCGGAATGTTAAATAACATTCAAAATATTCTCCATATAAAGAAGTGGTTGTCTCCCTATAACGAATTTTTTCAGACCTTTATCTTTTCGATTATTGTCATTTTTGAAGAAAGTTGCTAATTTCTGTGCAAACAAATCGCTCACACGTGCCTGTTTCTGGAACCACTCGCATCGTTCATTCCAGCGATAACACATAACAATAGAATGCTATGTGAAGGTTAATGCAGTTGTGGGGACCTGGGTTTCTACAGAGGGAGCAACATTTCTACGGGTCAAGATTCCAAGAATAGGGGTGGAGTGGGGGTGAAAACAGCAAATAGATGTGACAATACGCATTTTATGTTTATCCGTACTAGTACATATTATTCTCTAAATTGGTGAATTGTTTTCACTTTTGAGCATTTTATTTATACGATAACAATTAGTATAATTTTAACAAATTTATAATAAATATTACTTCATTTTTCATTGAAAGTCATAATTAGATATTTTCGAACTTATCGCACATACTAAAAGGTTTGTTACATTTACTGAAATAACTGCAAAAATCTCTAATCTCCGTATAACGAAATTTTCTCTACAGCGAATTTTTCAACTGGAACCAAGCGATTTCGTTATAGGGAGATTCCACTGTATAATCATTAACCGAAGTTTATACTGCACCTTGGACATTCGAGTAGCGTGTCCATTTATCTATTTTCTACAAAATCACGTTTATTTTCAAAAAAGTCTTGGAAATAATCTTTCATTTTGATAAAAAGGCAACAGGCAGAAAGTTAATTATTCATTTATGAGTTGATCCAATCTTTATGAGTTTCAGGTGATTACTTTTGCGAGAATTATTGGTGCATATTTTGAAAGCTTGTATTGTAAATCTTCTTCACGTGAAATAGTTATTAAAACTATAAAAACATTTTCTTGCGCTGTTTTGATAATTGTGAAATTTTACTTCCAGAGTTTTGACTGTCGTTTTAATTAACTTTCTATTGTGACTAGTATTGTATAGAAACGGATTCGGAAACCCTCCTCGCTTTTGAGCATGCGCTGGGCGGAGTTATTTTCATCAAAATGGGGGGGGGGGAAGCGAAGAATGGAAGGGTGATATTTACTTTTTACTGAGCGTGATCTAACTAAGAATTCCGGAAATGCGCTCATATGACTCATTGCCTGACGGCCCTTTCCGGTGTAAAATCATCCAAAAGTGGTAGTCTCGGAATCCGTTGCTAAATAGTACTCTTATTCTGGAAGCCTTGGGAAACATACCGAATCATATTTTACTATTGTAACCACATCATAACTATTTTTAATTTTGTAAATTATTGATCACCATTTAAAAAATTCTGGGGTTTTCTCCTCTCGATTTTCTTGTATACCGTAGCGTAGTGGCGTAGCGCCCGGGGGCAAGAGGGTATAGATGCCCCGGGCGCCAGTCTTAGGGGCGCAATGGAGATTGGTGTGTTTATGTCACTTTTTAAATTGAAATATTGAGGAGTGCGATAAAATAATGTCATGCTCCGGACGCCATTTATCCTTGTTATACCAATGATGACGACTGGGGGAGGGTACTTTAACAATTAATCTAGGAATTAATCTAGGATTTTACAATTAATCTAGGAACGGACCCCAGAATGGCATGTGCAAATTTCATGTCGAAACTATTTACCGTTTAGGAGGAGTTCTAGCGACAGATAGACCGTTAAAACATCTCCCCCCGTCCCTTTGTCCTCTTCCTACGATAGGAACTGGACTAAGAAACCTTGAAGGCGTAACACACACCCATTAGGATCATTTAAAAATTTGTGAAAATTAAACAAAACATCGAGTGAGTAATTCACTAACGTCATTGGATCACTGCGTAACCGTATTAAAAGGTGCAAATGCTACGACAACCGGAAACCGGAAGTAAAAAGTCTCCTTTGGTGCTTATATCCAAAGAAAACATTATTTTCTTATATTAACTTTTACACTGGCAAAAGCACGCGCACGAAACAGTAAATTGGCTTGAATTTAATTTTATAAGAATAAAGAATATTGTTAGAAATTGCTTTAAAAATCTATTTTAAAACGTTAATAACAATAAGCAAAAACACTCTACAGCACTGGAATTATTATAATTAAAAAGAAAATTTTCTGCTCTTTAAGATAGTGCAAAAATAACTGTCCTGAATTAAATATTTCAGAAGTTATTGGCAAAAACTGTCTAATCATTAGGCTAACAGCGGCTAATTTTCGTTATTTAATTAAATATCTGAAGAATTAATTAATTCGGAAAGTTGAAAATAGCACAGTTGACCTAGAAATGCATCTCAGAATGTAATGTGCAAATTTCATGTCGATAACGTTCATCGTTTAGAAGGAGTTGTTATGACAGACACATGTATTTTCTGTTTTATATTATAGATTTATCAGTAAATAATTCCAAAGGAGAAATTTATAGGCCTTTGCAGTACAAAACACTAGCTGAATCAGGCAATGAAATAGGCTAGCCTCTAATGCATTAAATAAATTAATGACAATAACGTGCAGTTATCGAATCTCTGGCGTGCAGGTCTGTAAATAAAAAGTGAAATTTCGTACACACACTTACGTGCACTCTTCGCGAATTCTCCTATTTTCCATTAAGCCAGAAAATTAAAGTCTGAAGAAGAACTCTTTGGATTGTGCTTAGGAAAAGTAAACATTCGGCATTTCGGAGAACGTAAAGTCAGCCTCCAGAACAATAGGCGATTTATGTATTTGATAATGGGATAACAAATATGTTAAGTGTATTCACGGAACTTATGGTTGTTCTTTTAGTCAATTGAATTAAAATGTAATACCCATTTTATTGCGTTACACTTCTACATTGTCTAGTACAACACAATTTCGCTGTTAAGGTTAGTTATTATTTTCATTTTTCGTAATTTGAT
This sequence comes from Araneus ventricosus, assembly GCA_013235015.1. NCBI lineage: Eukaryota > Metazoa > Arthropoda > Arachnida > Araneae > Araneidae > Araneus > Araneus ventricosus. Next base: position 439,828 of record BGPR01000065.1, read on the forward strand.
AAATGGAAATCAAAAATAATGTGTCTGCATTTATCATACATTTATTGTTGCTAGGACGCCAAGAATACATTTCATTATTTGCAAAACTAAATGTTTGATAAAAAAAGAATAAATTATCATTTGGCAATAGAAGGTGAAAATATTATCTGTCGAAATATTTAAATAGAGTGGAACCTCGCTTAACGAGCATAATCCATTCCAGAATCTTACTCGTAATGCGAAACACTCGTTAAGCGAAGCAATTTCCCCCATACAAATTAATGTAAAATACGATAATGCTTTCGATGCCGAAAAAAATACTCAATAAATTTTGTGCATAACGTTTATTCAAAGAAAATTATATATAACCCACTGCTTCCCCTAAGTACTTCTTCGGTCGTTAATGATCCTAGAGCAGGGGTCGGCAACCTATTGAAACGGAAGACCAAAAGTTACAATTTACAAAATTTCCCAGTTTTTAACGAGCCACTAAAAATTTTCGTTTCAATATTACAGTATTTGCTTATATATATTTGATTTTTGATTTAAAATAAACGGCTTTAAATACGGAATAATATTTATTCATATAAAAACACAAATGTAGATAGTTACATCAATGGGAGCATTGGCTTTGCATGCCTTTTGAAAGTTTGATTAAATCTGGCGTATAACTTGTTGTTTTAAGTTTCAAGCACGACTCTAGATTTTTATTTGTTAGTTGACTTCTAACTTTACTTATTATTATATTCATGCAAGAGAACGCTTGCTCGCACGAATATGTCGACCCGAAGATCGTCAGCACTCCATATGCCAACTTCTTCACCTCACTGTAGTATTCTGGAAGACTATTCCATGCAGTGGCGGACTGGCGAGGTTGCCAGCATGCCCGATGGCAAGTGGGCCTCCTTAAACAGAAGACATTTGGGCCCCCAAGAAGTATGGGAGAGGAAAAAAGAACTCTTTCTCTATACTTAAGCTTTTCGAAAGCAAATAAATAAAATAGCCCTGTACCCAAGGTCCTTGTTTCGGCATTCCACATCCGTCGTAGGGAATTTATTGCCGTCGTAATTTGACCAACGGAACAGCTGGTGGTCGAATATCGACCCAAGACGCATACGCAATCTACAACTGCCCGTAGGAGCTGTACGGAGATCTCTGTCCACTTCCTTTGACCTTTCGATCATTTACAGATGTTTCTCCAGAATGTTGCCGCCATCCCACAAACCCTCGGGCGCAGGGTACCTCTTCTCTGCATAGTCGAGCCGCAATACTCATTAAGATCTTTTGTTGGTTTCGGAAGCCCCCGGAAGGAATTGCATCCATTTGTGCAGAATGGGTGCGTTTCTTGTGAGAGATGGCTATAAGAGGTGCTTTTTTCTTTCTTTTTTGGTAGTTTCATTTTACTGTCATAAATCTGACTAGCAAGGGAACTCGCCTGTAGGAAAAGGTTTTCTTGGCTAAAACTGTGACTTGGGTGGGAGAAATTGTGCCCATTGAAGACACCAAATGACATCTATGAAAAGACGACACTCACGCTTTTCTTTATGCCTTTGAGGGAGTTTGCGGTTAGAAGAGTGAAGGGGCCTCAGTTTTATTGGTCTGTCTTTCATGGAAAATAATTGGTGAGAAAAGTGTTGTTTCTGTTTTCAGTCGGAAGAGAGTAAGGACATACGTAGAGTATCTTGCAAAAGAAAAGAAAAAAATTGAGAGGTAAGCTGAAATTATGATTTTTCTATTTTTACATTGCTTTTGTAGTATTAAACTCTAAAATTTAACCTAATCATTTGTAGTATTAAACACTAGCCGCATTCGGCTACCAACCGACTTGTCCATCTTATTAATTGTCTTAATTTGATTATATCAACAAACTTTAAATTCGGCAACTTATTTAATTTTTGTTAAGTTGAAAGTTTTAATTGCTACAAAAGATCGAGAAAGAATTAGTTGTGCAAAGAAAAAAACAGTAGAGAGGAAATAAATGTATTAGCATTTGAGATAACTTTTGATACAGTATGTTTTTGTGTCTAATGAAACTAATGATGTAAGTCTTTACATTCAGCTGTTAAAAAAGTCTAAAAAACACGAGATTCAATGAAGATTAGTTTTTAAAATTTGCATAATTATAATCTATAATTATTGCGCATTATTAAGTTTCTTATAAAGTGAAAATTGAACCTAATTATAACAAATAAATTAATTACATAATAGCCAGGAAGATTATCTTGCCTTAAGTGGAAAGATGAGCTTAAGGTCATTATTAAAAAGCAAATTTATCAAAATAACATAGAAAATCTATCAAAAAATAAATTTATTTGAAGTAACGAGGAAAGAAAGAAAAAACTGGGACTTAAAGAAAAAAAAAACTGTCGAAACAATGGAAATGGACTGCATTTTAATACAACAAAAGGAATTTTTTACTTTATAAGAATGTATTTTGTAGAAATCTAGTTTTTCTCGATCTTTATGAAATTTGGCACACATGCTCTTCGAAACAAGATGAAAATAAATGTCAACTTTTTAAAGTCCAAAGGTAAATTAAAATTTCAGTTACTTAAAAATTAAGCAAGATTTTGGCGTTTTTTCGCAATATTTTCAAAAAATACTATCTAACAAAATGATTTTTGAATTATTTATATTTCAAAAATATCTTTTTAATGATACCAGTTTAATTACAAATAACTGAAACATTACCACTACAAATTACTAAACTCTAAATCACCCAAAGAAGTTTGTTTTAAAGGTTCCTGGCTCTTTTAACAGATGCCCTACTAATGGGCAGCATTTCTCCTTCGTACTTTGTCGCTAAAATCGTATACGAAATATTTAACTTACGGAATTTAAAATCAAATAACTTTATCATAATTTCGTTATTTTAAAAGTAGAAATGATCTTATTTTTTAAAATTAAGGGGTGTGAAAAGGTATTTATTTTAAAGATGCGGAAAAATTTCATATATATAATAAAAAAATTAAATTAAATATATAATTATTAAATATTATAGATTTAAATTAGTATAGTTAAATATAAAAAATTAAAAAATAAATATATATATATTAATTAATGATGATTAATGATTGTGGATATGTGTGGGCCCTCACTGACTCCTGACAACCACTATTTTCTGACCCAGTCAGCCACTGATTCCATGCGCCGAATATGAGGGCCTCAACTCCGTCCACTTGTGCTGCTCGATGTGCATGCATTTCTTGACCTCCAACTCTTCCAACTTGCTCTTGAGTTCTGTGAACTTGCCACTCCACAAGTCTTTGGTTTTCAAATCCAGCAATTGCATTTGAAGCGATCCAGCATCAATTCCAAATGGCTCAATGTTGGTCCCATTTGTATTTGTGTTGAGAGGATTTACTATGAACGAGAGAGTACTTTTGTTTGTTTTGAATTGCTCGCATCTCTCAGCGAATCCATCCTTCATGTTTTTTAAAGCTATTCTGAAGTAATTCGTGTCAATAGTTGCATTGGTCTCATCGCGATATTGCTTCAGATTTTTAAAATGAAGTAATTTACCGCTCCATGTCTTCAGCAAAAAGAAGTAATTTTTTTTCGAAACAAACTACTTCTTCAAGCAAGGCGTAGGCTGGGTTGCCTTTCCTTGCAGTTTTAGATTTAGTTCATTTAGTTTCATTGTGGTATCTACCATGAAGTTGAATTTTTGCAGCCATTTGTTTTCCTCTTTTTGCAATTTCTAATGATTGGAAGATTGCGCCCAGTTACTTAGCATGGAACTTGACTGTTGTTTTTTTTGGAGCTCTTCAACAGCTTTTTTTCGTTCGCCACCGGTTGGATATTTACCAGCAAACTGGGTATGTTTTGTAGTGAAGTGTCTCTCCAAATTTGACTTCTTATTGTGGGCGAGTTTTTCGTGGCAAATGAGACAAATCGGAAGGCCATCTGCGATGCATATGAATGCAAACGACTCCGTCCAATCCTGATTGAATTCTCTGTTTTCTTCTTCAGTTCTTCTCTTTTTTTTACCAGCTGGCGGCGGAGATGAAAAAATGATTTTTAAAAATTTTACTTAGCTATCTAAAACAGCAAACAATTTATTTACCACTATTACTTCGTTAACACGACCCTCAGATATGCAATCCAATTCTGTTACTGATTTTATTATATTATAAGCGTACATACTTTTGAGAAGATAATTCGCTTCTAAATCGTATTCTTCTTGAAACAACAAGCGAATAGACACGCAAAAACCGCAAGCGATTGAATTAACACACATGCAACGCAACGTCAACCGCGCTATCCGAGGATGACTGACTGACAACACGTCTAGACTCTAGACGGTGGCTATTTGGGTGAGACGGAAATGGAATGCAATTGGCTGAAAGATAAACATGGTCGCGGAGTCTTATCTCTAAGAACAAAACAATAGTTCAAATTTATCTCATTACGGTCATGTTAAGCGTAGCGATTTGTAATTAACGATTATGAAAATAGAAGCTATTGAGAAGTTAGGTACTTAAAAATATATTTTCCTGTTTTTTAAGGGTCTTGATAGTAAATTATTAATTTTTTCGTATGGAACTGGAGAGCCGCAACTTTACATCAAAAGAGCCGCAGGTTGCCGACCCCTGTCCCAGAGTCTTCTTAACGAGGCCGGCGAAAATTATTTTCACTTTTTCACAAACGATATTCTCGTGAATACTGTCGCCTTGCATTTCGCTTGTTTTTCGTGTATCCATTTGAAAAGCAAACTTTCAACATCTCCGAGAATACGCAACCGTTGCGTAGATATTCTTGTCACTCCTTTTGAAGTATCATCTTCTTAACCATGTCATTGTTCTTGAGGATAGTGCAAATCCTTGGTGCAGACCGATTGCATGTGGGTACTAGATCAGCCAAGCTCCCACCTGCTCTCGCTTTTCAATGATTTTACTTTCATTTACGATTATTTTTCTTCTCTTATGGCTGCCTTCTTGTGGGTTTTTCTTCGGGGAGATTTTTGCACAGAGGATTCAACTTTGGGCAAAAGAAAAAAAATCACAAATATTATGCCTGAGATAAAAAAAATGTAAGATCACAAGCGACACTATGATACTAGCGGAAAGCGTGCTAATCACGGATCAATGTAGCACGCGCACAATCCGGGACTTTCCCTCTTCTCGTCACTCGTTATGCGAAACATTGCTCGTTAAGCGAGCCATTTTTTTACAATTAATTTTGCTCGTTATGCGAATTTCTCGTTATGCGAGGTGCTCGTTAAGCGAGATTCCACTGTATTTGATTTAGCTATTATATTTGACAATATTTGAAATGATTGTTCTTTAAATATATTTTTAAATATATAAAATTATACTAAAACGTTCTATAAGTGTGATCGGCGTTTCTGATAACAAAAAGACTGAAAAAACTAAAATATGTCTTTACAACATATATATGTAAAATTACAATGTAAAGAAAAATATGTAATAAAACTGGGAATAATCTTTTGTAAATGCAAATTTCTGAAAAATATAATACATATCAAAACAATGAGATCTTTAAATTTCGCTAAATCTAATCCACAATTTGAATAATTGAAATGAAAATCTTGATAACAATTTCTTCATATTTGGTTTGTTCCGACTGTCCTTTAGTAAACTGTCAAAAAATGTTAAAAAATCCCGTACATTTATGCAGTAGTAATATTTGTATCTTCTATTATGCGAGCTCGTATAGTTTATTAAATGTGGTGTTGTTTCCACCGCTTCAATTAATATAAGTTAAGCATTGCTAATTTTGTCACAGTTGTTTTGTTCTGACTATCCTTTAGTAAACTGTCAAAAAATGTTAAAAAATCCCGTACATTTAATTCGGAATCATTTTTTTTTCAAAAGAAGCACTTGAAGACAAATGTAATAATGCGAGATGCTACAAGAGCTTTAAGTGACGTGCAATTGCTAAGTTTAACTTTAAGCCTCTGTTTTTCTAATGTGCTACTGGTAGAAGTTTATAATTATCTCCATTATTCATCGTATTGGCCGTGAATTTCTTCTTTTTTAAATTTGGCATCCTTTCAGCAAAAAGAAATTCAAGTGTTGGCAGACGAGCATTCCAAATGAATTAGAAAAGAGTCTAAGTATGCGAATGCATAGCGAAACAAGTTATTGAAAAAGTACTTTATGCAATCAGAAAATTGCTTTTAAAATTGAACGGAAGCTTTTGTTTTATTTACCTTAAAATGGGATGTTTTAGTTACCGTAAATGGTATTGAACCAAATCCGCCAGTGGGAACAGGTACTATAAAATAGGGTGAATAAAAATTAAACTTCAAAAAAAGTTCTGAGCATTTATGTAATACAAATATGCCACTATCAAATGGTTCCTTCCCCTTAAACCACCCTAAATTGTGACAGTCAGAAAGAATTCTTTTACTGTAACCTCAAAATTAGTCAAACCTACTCCTAAACCTCATTTTAACTATGCCAGACTTAAAATGTTCTTTAGCTAAATGCCCGTGGTTTTTACAAGGCCCATCTTACACTCAGATTCCGGAAAAGTGCTTTAACAAATATCGAAGTCAAGAAAGATGTAATACAAGGTGCGGCTAGAAAAGAACTGGGCTGATGATCTAAAGTTTTTAATTTTTTACAGTTTTGATATTATCACCTTCAATGTACTCCCCTCCTTGATCCGTACAACACCCTATACGAATTTTTTACAGTTCGAAGCAATGCTACAGGTCATTTTTCGAAAGTCATCACCTCCGCCGTTGTTGCTTTTACTGTATCTACGATCTCAACTCTATTAGCCTTTTACACCTAACTCGAGATCAGGTGAATAGGGTTGGTGTTCTACGAAGGGAGTCCTGTACTTAGCCAAAAATGTCTTGACAGGTGCTGCTGAATTGTGGGCTGTGGAATTGTCTTGGTAAAGAATCTATAAGGTGTTTTCCAAAAATCAGGTCGTTTTCTTCATACCCGTTCACTTAGAGTAGTTGGGACACTTGTGTAATATTGTTGATTGACTGTTTAACCCTCAGATCCATCTGCAGTGGAAAACACTCTTGAATTTGGCATCCAAGACGTAGGTCGTCATCAATCCCTTCTGAACTCTCTTTAAACTTTTTAAATCTGTCAAAAACTTACGTACGCGACAAGCACTCATCTATGTACGTTTTATCGTAAATTTCCCAAGTTTAACCCTTTGTTTACCGAATTAACTTAACAGCAACTTTTAAATTTTATTTTGGCATCATTAGACACGTTTTAATGCAGAATAACCCCAGGAAAGACGAAAAAACTTTTTAATTAAATAAAATTATATTTATTAATTTCATTAATATTTAAACGAAAAATAATTTTTGTCTTCATCTGCCATCTACTGTTAGCTGTCGGAACTACATTCTTCGTGTTCATGTGAGAAGCACTGTCAAATTACGAATATATAAGCGTGATTAAATTAGTAATTTTAAGCACCATCGGGAAATAAAGGGTTAAAGCTGAATTTCACGTTAACAGTCTGCTTTTTCTGAACACTTAGCATTTAGCGCAAATGAACGAATCACTATTAACTAAAGTTACAACCGACGGACGTTTCAACCCTGTATAGTATACAGGGTTGAAACAATAGCAGATGGTAGAAAAGGAGACATGTGACACAGCCATGCGTTGTTTGTTCTTGACTTGCTTGTCGTTCCGTTGTAAATAATAATAATAAAAGGGCATTTCATGCAAGTTATGCTTTTCTAAAGTTGGCAATAAGTCTATCTACTTGGTAAGTTATGATTTGGTAGGTTAGCAACATCAGCTATTGTTTTCTTCTATGCCAGATTACCTTTGACTTCACATATTTTCTCGTTTACTCTGAACTTCATTTGCAAATACTTATCTATGGTTTATCACTTTTATGTAACTACCTATAAAACTATATATATAGTTAAACTGCAATTTAGTTTTTAATTTTACTTTTAAATTTTGTTCTATTTTGATAAATGCAAATTTTTAGGGTAACTATTCGGAATATGTGGCTTGAACAGAAACCGTGATAACCAATGTTCCTATTCACTCTACAATACATAAAACACTTGCTTAATTTAGCCCAAAGAGAAACAATAAATCTGCAAGCCTTTATATGAATTTTGTTGTAAGAAGTTTATTTTATCATCTGCGCAAGATGACCATGGATTCATGGTGACAAATCTGAAGCTATCTGAAACAGCTCTCAGTCCGGGAGATAATGTAGTGTGCAAACTTGTAGGTAACAGTAAAAAAAAAAGAAACCCAGTAGATTGATTATTTGCCAGAAAATGATGGTTATATTTGTGCTTTTTTTGGAAAAGGCAAAAGTTTACTTGAGCAGTAAAAAGTCATGTGATAGCGGAGGTGATGCCATTAAAAAGGTCTTTACACTGCTGATCTAGCTTCTAGATTTAATGAATTTTCCTCATTTTGAATCATGATGTTAGAGACATAAATTATAAATTTTTTACTTTATGTATTTTAAGAATATGGTAATTTATACACTATTTTTTGTTTTCTGTAATAACTAATACTTTTTCTACACTGTCTGTTTAGTCTCGCTTGCAGTGCCTTTCCCCTTGTAGTGGCTAAAACAAAAATCTCTCAGTTTTAGCTAAGAGTTGATAGCAGTTGGATCGGAAAAGTGATGCTTCTCTACTAAGCAGGAGACAAAATATTTACCTCCTATTAAGCGAGGTCTTATGCAGTAGTTATATTTGTATCTTCTATTAAGCGAGCTCGTATAGTTTGTTAAATGTAGTGTTGTTTCCACCGCTTCAATTAATATAAATTAAGCATTACTAATTTTGTCACAGTCCTTTTGTTAACATGCCTATATTTATGTTACAATAAAATGCCAAAAAAACCCGAATGTAGTCCATGTCCATTTAATTGCTGAGTTATAGGCACTGTCCAATATCTAATAATGGATTCCACATTTTACTTACTAATAACAACACAAAGCAACCCGTGAAAATAATAATGGTGTTTTTCAACTTTTTCCGATTCACTTCATTTTTGGGGTAAATGGAATTACCACACTTAATTTTTTGAGCAGAAATTAATCAGCTAGGACCTAAAACTCATTATTAATTCAAAGTAGGTCCCGTAGTTTGACTGGATTAATTTACTGTTTTGAAGTTAAACGAGATCTGTTTCGAGATGGACCTCGTAATTTCCAGCCGTGCTGAAGAGACGAGGACGACACCCTAACTGACACTCTCTCGTTCTAAACTTCCTCGCCATATCAGCAGGAAGATCGCTTGACCTTCAACATATTTAGCGTGAACCAGGCCTGAATACATGGCGGATCTTCCATATATCAAGTCTTGAACTATCGACACCTACGGCCTCGAAGCCGGGACTCTGCCACGAGGCCACCGCGTCCCCAAGTAGGGACAAATACCCATAATTGTTTAATATTTTTAATATTGTGTAAATACTTTTTAATTTTCACCTTTGAAGTTGAAATTTTTTCTATTTCATTCCATTTTAGGTACCTGGTAAAGGAAACGAATGGTTTTTACCTGGTAATGAAACGAATTTTTCATTTTCTGTTCTTTTCTTCGATGGTCTGATATAAAGACTATTAAAAAGTAAGATAAGATTCCTACGAAACAAAATTTTACATTATTTATAGAAATTCACAATAAAATATAAGTTCCATTCGAATCGCAATTTATATTATTAGACAGGCTCCCTTTTAGAATGTTTGGTAAGGTAATCAAAGAAGTTTGGAACATAATAAATACATACTGACGACCATATTTGGAATCATTTTATAAAACCTTTCAAAATTTCATTTTTCATGTTATAAAACTCTCCATTTGCCGTTTTTCCATGTTTCCATCCCGAATGGAGAAAATATAGAGAAAAGATTCGTCGTTGTTTCGGAAGCAGAGTTTCGAAAGAGCTTCTTGAAAGGTTTATGGGGATTTGAGTTTATTTTTTTCAACATTACTGTTTTATGCCCATTTTGTTGAAGCAAAAAATAATCTAACGGAAAATTCGTAAACAGATTGTTCGGTTGCTTTAAAATAGCTTTTATGTACATTCCACGACAGCATACTAAATGTTTTTGTGCAAATAGTAGGAACTGAGGTATAAAACAAACTATATCTAGGAAAGAACAGATACATAGGTTAACTGTCGTTAGCAAGTAATTTTTTGATACCTTAAATAGTAGAAATTCATCTGAAATACATTTGAATGTTTATTTGAAGTTTATTTCTTTCTTTTTCGTCAACATTCATTGAATAAATTATATTGCTTGATGTAGCAATTTAATTAATATTATGTTGATTTGACTGTTTTACATTAAACTGCATGCCAAAAGTAGTTTTAAAATTCTTATTCTTTAGATGATCTATTAGCAAGCAGGAGTTGTAATTAATTATTTTAATTAATTAAATCATTGAAATTCCGTTTGGTGTTCGTTTTCTCATAATTATTTTTACAGCAAATAATTACGATTAAATTATAGACCTTTATTTCGCGTCATAAAAATGAAATCACTATTTAGTCAGAAAGAATATTAACCCTTAAATGCCCAGTGTTGCCTTTAAGCAAAATACCCAATTTTGTCTTCTAATACTTAAGAATAAGACTGAAGATCTAATGCCTGTTGTTGCCTATAGGATATATACTAAAAATGTTACTGAATTAATTTACAACACATAGATGGCAGCCTGAGTACTGATAAAAAAATAAAAATAAATTTACGTTTTTTACTTGAAGCTGCATCTTTTTTGCTTTTTTTGTACGCTTGAGAAGACCATATTTTATTCTACAACGTTGAAAGAAATTCCTTATCCGTATTATAGTTATTAAAATTCATCTGTGTTTAATATTATGGAATTTTACCAAGGAACTTTTTTTGAAATGAAGTCCAGTAGTGTCAGTTGGTAACAGACTGTTTTTAGCCATAAACCATACTTAACATAAAATGGGATTTTTTAAAAGTATTTTTCCCATGTTTTATTCAAGAAATGAAAGTCAAAAAACATTTTAAATCAATTTTTTTAAAAAAGGCGGACTTTTAAGGGTTAATATATCGCGTCTCTAAAAATCATTGTCCGAACTAAAAAAAAAGTGTATTTTTTGTATTGAACCCCAAGTGATTAAACCTTAAATGAGATATCTACCTGGATCAACAATGTCGTAAATCGGTGAGCGAAACTTGCTGCCTTTGCAAAATAGCGCTCTTAATGCAGCAAGCCCTCTACTATATAAGTAAGACCCCCCCCATTGGGAAAAGGATCTTTAACCTGTACCCTCTTTCAATAAGTCGTCCTAGCTACAAGAAACTAGCGCCGATCCGTTAACTTCTCATACTCGTAATCGAACAGCCTACGCGGAGAGTTATATAATTGTTAACGCACAAAGGAGTTAGCCAAGGCCTGCCGAAGTGCTCGGGGTAAGTGCAAAACGGTCGCCACGAGAGCAATCGGACACTGAGGTCGGAATCCTAACAGCCATCACCGGCCACGGCCCCACCACTCCCGAAGGAGGTACGTTCCGTCATCGGAGTGGGGGTAACTCAACCCCACACCATTATTGTACCCCCAACCAGCAGCGAGAACCTGTTAACTAATCCGGCGACTTCTCATCTACGTATTAGTGGTGCCCCCAGGGGAGATTTATAAAACTGGTAAAGTGACGTACTTGAATACCTTGATGAAAAAAATTAAAGAAAACTGGATAAAACGCATGAATGATAAATACGATTTTATTCATAAATAATTACCGACAAATAAACTGAAAGGTGTAGTTGAATAAGACATTTCTTGTAATTCTTTGTAACTAAAAAAAAAAAAACAGTGGACACAGCAAGAATCTCTTTACTTGCTACAGGTTTAAAATGTTTTTACAAGTTTTTGATTATCAAAGTTTTTCCTAGCGATATAATTTTCGTTTCTTAGTGTGCACAATGCATACTTTTTTACAATAGAATTAAATTTGGTTTAAAATTCTAAATTAACCTAAATGGCACGAATAAAGTTAAGATTTGTAATGGAATTATAAACCAGCGGGAGTGGTCTCCCCTAAACTTTCTCGTATACTCCTAACACATGTAGAGAAAAAAATAAGCTAAAAGGCAGTAAAACGAACAAGAACCCCTAACGCAGTGGAGAAAAAATAAGTGAACGTCACACCACGATTTACGGAGGTCGTCCAGCGCGGAAATGGAATTCCAAACCGGCGTGATTACCAATAGGGCTGGGTGTAAGATAAAGAAAATGAAATTTGCAATTTGAACGCCTTTTTTATAAGCGATTGACACAAAAATCGGGCACAAATCTACCATTAAGGTAAGAAGGCCACATACCAAAGTAATTTTTATTTTATCAAAGTAATTTTTTAAAGAAGTTATTGCGTTCAAAAGTATGCGATTACACAGACAGACAGGCAGACAGTCAACCCTTTGACGGATTTGGTCCAAAATTTGATACGTTCTTACATTCCTGATGATAGAACTGTGTACCAAATTTTATCTATTTAAGTTTTTGAGTTATCATGTTCATATGAACACGGACAGACATCCAGACAGCCTTCCAGTTCACGGATTTCATCAAAAATTTAATAGAAATCTACCAATCTTGTGTAAAGACCACACACCAAATTTCATCCCTGTATCTCTAATAGTTTTTGAGTTATGGTGTTCACAGACACACAGACACACATACTTCCAAAATTGTGTTTTTCGGACTCAGGAGGTCTAAAACGTGGAGATTCGTCAAAAACTCGAGTTCGAATTTTTTGACGTTTACAATACTTTCTCTTTGTATACTTCGTATACGAGAAAGTAAAAATGTATGATATTTATCGGGGTAAATATTTTCGGATTTTTCTTTTTTAAGAAATCATTTTACAAGGCCTTGTGATCGTTTGCAGAGTTTATTTATTCCTTTTCCCCCAATTTTTTTGCGTTTTGTAACAGGCAAGCTGAAACTTCTACGCTTATACAACAATATCTAAATTGGATTGATTGAAATGTTTGGTTTATTGACGCAAAAACCAGCTTTCGTCAAGCTTTGCAAGTTATATAGAAATGGGAATGGTATGAACTTTTTTCACACTTTACCTTTTACGAGTGAATGTTAGTATAATATATGACTTAAAATAAGAGAAAATAGAGAGAGAGTCCCTGTCTCATCTTATCTATAGCCCAAGAGTCTTTCCAATTGGGAAAAATGTTTCAGCACCCAATTTTTTAATTTAAATCATGTTTTTTAATGATTATTATGATTGAAATGTTAGTGATTAATTATATTAAATTTGAATATATTTTAGCTTAATAATTAATCAATTAAGAATAAAATATATAAAAAATTAATAATAATATAATTAAATATAAATAAAATTCAATCCAGAAGAACTATTTATATTATTGCTACAACAAATAATTGAAGATGAAAATGGCGTTGTGAAAGGGGTTTTGTCAATTCTCTTTCAGCTTTTAATTTTAAAAAATTGTAAGAAACAAACTACTTTTGTACTGATACTAAAGAAAATAAGTAAATAATTTAAAATAAACAACTTTAACTGAAAGCTACCAACGACACTAAGTCATAAACGTTGACCTTAAGCTAAACGAGGATAAAACAACAAAAATCTATATTTTTAGTAGGTCCGGTTCCTCATACATATTTTTTTTCTCGTTAATACACTTCAAAAACTTTCGGAAAGAATCATGAAAGCATAAAAACGGCTCGTCCGTCCTTCAACTGTTTACTGGCTGCGCGCAAACGACTCGGCAGTTAAAGCAACATTCCTGTTTTCCTCGCTCTTGATCTTCCGCGCGTTCATAGGAGAAAGATCTAAAAATAACCCTTCTCTTTATGTGACAACATACGAATAGGGTTCGTACAATATCCGATAGATGGCAGCATGTCATTTAATAAAAGTCGCCAAATTGCTTTTCACTTGGCGATATGCTGAACTGCCAAGTCATTGAATAATTTAGGAGCTGAATTTTTTTGCGTTCGACAGCTGAAAGGTTTTCGCTTGTTTCACGTAAAAAGTAATAGTCGTTGTTCAGTTTTTGGTTCTTGTTAACGACTTTGATTCAGGTGAATCAAAGTCTTTTTTTTTATAGAAGAGAGAAATCAACAAAGAAGTTCCTACCCCACTCCCGATGTTGATTTTTTGAAATGTAATAAATTAACTATCTGCTAATTTCTTTTGTACTTCCAAATGGCGATAATAAAAATGAATGTATAAATTCTGAAAGGTATAAACACTGATATTATTACAGACTTTCAGTAACGACAGAAAGACTTATAATTTTTAAATAATTTGACACTTTCCAGTGGCGAATCCAGGATTCGGGTCGGGGGGGGGGGGGGGCTGAGATCATAAGAATTTTGTATCGTAGTGTCGAATGTCAAACCTCTTGACTTATGTAAACCAAAACACTTTAACTTTACAGACTTTCCTCACATGGCAATAAGAATAATAAAGAACTCTACAATGTTGTTGTTACTAATCCCTCTCTGTCTAGCGGCAGCTAGACACCATCCATGAGCCCACTCACCCTCAAGAAATCGAGAGCAAGCAAAGGATCCGTCTCGAAAGTCTCCCTAGATAGGAACTCTACAATACTTTCGATAAGTTAATAAAAAACACAATGAAATAACTAGCCAAAAAATCGCGTCAACGCTACAAGTACAAGTGGAATGACTAGAAAAGTAGGAAAATTTTCGAGCCTGTCAAGCCAGAAAGCAATGTTGTCACAATTTTATTATTTAAAAAAAGGAAAATTAAGAACAAACAGTTGTAGGGATTTTAAATGAAATCAAGAATTTTGTTTCAACTCGGGGGGGGGGGCGGCAGCCCGATAGCCCCCCTGGATTCGCCACTGACACGTTCGTATTGGTCTGTATGAATTTATGAAAGAAAGAGAAGAACTATAATTTAAAATAGCCCAAAACATGTAAATATACTGCACAGTGTCATAAAAAATATACAATATCTTCTGTTATTTTGATGGATATTGAAAATTTCACAATGAAATATTAATGTCTTATAGCAAAGTCTTCGCATAACACACTGTTATATTTTTATTGACAAGGGATTGCTTTTTCAAGTACATCGCGTGTGTTAAAACGACAATTTTGCAGCAAACTTTCTTTCATTTTTCAACACAGAATATATTTTATAGATGACTCAACTGGTCAAAAATAGTGCGCAGGAATAGAGACGCAGTGTTCCAAACCATATTCTATGCTTTGTGACTGGCCTCGTTTCAGTTTTATCACGTGCAATAAATGCAGTCGCAGAGCCGGATTAAGCAGTGGCGTAGCTACATCTTTTGCCACCCGGGGCGAATGTGCAACATATCGCCCTTCCTTTACAAGTTACATACGACACATAAGGCTCGAAATTTAAAAAAGGGACACATTTTATTAGAAACGTAATTAGTCGTCTGACCTGTCTTCAATCTCTGCAAATAGGTTGCGAAATCGCGCTTACCTGTCTTTCTTCAATTTAACAGCAATTTACCGACAAAAGGAGAAAAATACAGTAGAGTCTCCCTACAACGAAGTCCCTCTACAACGAATTTCTCCCTGTAACGAAATTTTTAATCGGAATGTTAAATAACATTCAAAATATTCTCCGTATAACGAAGTGGTTGTCTCCCTATAATGAATTTTTTCAGAGGTTTATCTTTTCGATTTTTGTCAATTTTGAAGAAAGTTGATAGTTTCTGTGCAACCAATTCGCCCACACGTGCCTGTTTTCTGGAACCACTCACTCTTAAAATGTGAAAATTTTTCTGAAAATTTAACATCACGAAATGCAAAGCAATGTAAAATAACGGAATTTTTCAAGTAAAATAAACGTAAGTATATACTATTCTCAAAATTGGTGAATTGTCTTAACTTTTGAGCATTTTATTTATACAATAAAAATTAGTATAATTTTAACAAATTTATAATATATATTACTTCATTTTAAATTGAAAATCATAATTAAATAAATTTGAACTCATCGCACCTATTGAAAAGTTTGGAACATTTACTTAAATAATTGCAAAAATCTCTAATCTCCGTATAACGAAATTTTCTCTATAGCGAATTTTTCAATTGGAACCAAGCGATTTCGTTATAGGGAGACTCCACTGTTAGTTATTCTTTTAAGTTCACAATGATTAAACTAGTGCCGCAGCTCTTCTTAGTTATAAAATTGTATTCCTGCATGTCTGATTTTGTCGCCCTAGGCGGACTGCCCCCTTTAGCTACACCACTGGGATTAAGCTCTGTAGGGACCTATAGGCAGTGTAAGCTACGGGGATCCCTTTCCCCACACCACTTTAAAAAACAAATAATTTTTATTGATTTTCATTTAATCTCTATACAAGTAAATATTACGAAAAGTTGAAATAACAAAATATTTAATTGCGGGTCACCTTCAGGTGAGTTTGTTTCAGTATCTCGCAAAAAAAAGCAAAAAATTACAAAATATTTTTTACACAATTTCAATGCTCTGATACAAAGCTTGTTAGGATTGTTGAGTCAGTTAGCCAACTCCAAAACAATCCAGGTCACAGCGAATTTAAAAACACTGAAGATTCTTAAGAATAATTTTCCTCAAATTTAGAAAGGATTTGATTTTAATTTAAATAAGTTCGAATACACGACTCTGGTAAATTAAATAAAAGTTACTATGAAAATAGTGAAAAAAATAAAACGGTCACGTGATCATAATACTGTTGCTAAAATAGTTAAAAAAGACATTTTAAAGTTTTTTCTTTGAGGGAGGTTTTTTTCCTGCTTTTCTTCAATCTTTTGGGATAGATTCAGGCTACAGAGGGAACTTTAATTTGTCTTTTAAGTCGTTACCTCTAAAGAAAATTTATTTCAATTTAGAATCCAAATGGCGAGTGGCCTTTGATAAAGAGCTCCATTCGGATTCTTCTTCCTTTGTTTTTTTTAATCTTATCTTGTTAATTTTAGTGTGCTGTAATATTTGTTATAGTTTGAGTTTTGTTCTTTGTCACTGCAATTCCTGGATGCTGCTGCGTTTGCGCGCACCAGATACAATGTTTTTATTATTGTTTTTTGTCTCTTCTTTTTCTGTACATATTCTAGCATCTTCATTTTGTATTTGATTGGAAGTTGCTGCATTTACGTGCCATTCAATTTAACGCAAATTTAATGGTTTTTTGAATCTCTTGTTAAATAATTCAATCTGTTTTTTTTTATACAGTTACTGTATTAACTTTTTTTGTCATACTATGAACATGTTGTTAGACAGGACCGGTCTTAGGAGGTGCGGGGCCCAATTGGATTTTTTTTTTCAGTTTATGGAGACCAGCTCGAGTGTTCTCTTCTCCACTTTCTCGTATACTAATACAATACAGCTCGAGTAGAATAGTGAAGAAATCCGAGTATGCGTCTTGAACGTCTTCCTTTCTTCCGACGGGGACCTAAATTTGATTCAAATGTAGAGTTCTGATGTCAAAACTGTATGCTAAATCTGATTCTTCTAGGTATTCTCATTTTTGAGTTATCGTGGCTACATGTGCCGTACAGACTTTTCGTAGACGGATTTCTCGAAAATTTGATAGCATTCTAGCATTTTGGTGTTATGACAACATACCAAATTTTATCCGTCTAGCTAGTAGCGTTTTCCTGTCATGAAACTCACAGGTGGGCCGACAGACATACGTAATTACAAAATTGTTTTTTTCGAACTCAGGAAGGTTTAAAACGTAGAGATTTATGAAAATATCGAGCTGGGATTTCTTGACGATTAAAATGCTTTGTCTTCGTATACTTTGTATAAGGGAAATTAAAAATAAATAAATAAATAGCTCTTTTAAATTTTTAAACTCAATTCTGCACCTTCTGGTTATGGAGCCCAGGGCACTCAACCTCCCTAGCTCTTCCTAGTTACGTCACTGATCTGAGCGCAGTGTAGTATTCTGACGCAGGGCCAATTGGTAGTAATAGGTCCAATCGGCTAAAGGCCGGCCCTTCTCTTAGAGACATAATTGTATTATTATTACTAAGAAAAGCCATATTCTATGTTTTGTGACCAATCTAGTTTCAGTATCCTTTTTTGAAATTTTCTTTTTGTTCTCAGTCTGCCCCTCCCTCTTTTTTTGCTTCATTTGAAGCAATAGTTCTTTAGAATTACAAAGCTGTTCCCCGAGTTCGAAAATAAAATAATAAATAAAAAATACCCCCCCCCCCCCAATCTCTCTGGGTTTATGTTTGTGTAGCTCTGTCTATGCATATGTGAACATGGCAATTGAAAAACGCATACAGTATGCTGTCTTTTCACCATAGTTGTACATCTGAATCAGATTTTGGACCAAACCCGTCTAAGGGAACAATTATTTTTCTTAAAAATTAACATGATTTTTTAAATTATCTTTAAAGATTATATTTACAAAGATCTTTTGATTGTGTGTTGTCACTCACCTCCAAGGAAAATATTGCATACATTTTTAGTGTAATTGCGTTTTCTTTAAACACACGTTGCCACTCCGTCGAGTGAAAATATTGAATACCTTTGTCATGAATTGCAGTGTGAAAAGGAGTAGATGGAGCTGTTTGTATTCTTATCCGCATGCATATATTCTCATACTCTCTCTCTATACAGCACTTTTGTAAAAAAAACCTCGCACAAATTAAACTTTTTAATAAATAAACTTAAAAAATTTGTGACTTTTAGAGTTTGTCCTTTTCTTAATAAAGTGGCATGCAGGCCATCAGCAAATCTATTCCTTACAACCTTTATTTTAATGCAAGTTATACTATGGATTATTAAAGACCAGTTAAAAAATATCATGGAAAACAGTGGAGTTAACACAGTAATCAAACTGGCATCCTTGAATAAATTTTTTAAATATTAAGATGGCTTAAAAGTAATTCGGCAAATAAAAACAACAAAATTTCAAAATAGGAAAGCATCAGTGGTAAACCAGAAACTGAAAAGGAATTTTGATACTTATAAAAGAATTTTATTGATGCCAATCGAAGAAAGCTTGCTTGCATAGCACCTAGGCAAAATTACTTTTGAACACAGGATATAAGTGGCAGCCTTCGGTGGAAGTAAGCGAAAAAGTGAAATGAAGAATACTGCCGAATTTTTTTATTCCAACATTGTTTCATGTTTCTGATTGACTAAAAGTGCTTCTCTGAAATCGTTTTCAAATATTTAATTGCAATTTTCTCTTTTCATCATTTTTGATAACATGAAAGAGGAACGGTGACTTTTCATAACTGAAAATGTTTTTCACTTTTATGATGAAATTTGGTATGCTGAGTTTTGAAGGGCCTAAATTACTAAATAAACTTGCAGTTGAATGAAACATATTCGAATTTCAATTCTGCGCAATGACAAAAAATATAAAAGAATCACGTTATTAATCAACAATGCAGAAACATATACACTGTAAAAAAAATCCCGTAAAATTTACGGTTTTAAACCGGCAGCTGGGTTGGTTGTGCAAAACCGTAAAAGTTACGAAGTAAATCCGTAGGCACAACGGTTTTTTACCATACAGGAACAAGTTTTTCCCGTAAAAGTTACGAAGTAAATCCGTAGTCACAACGGTTTTTTACCGTATGAAATTAAGTCATCGAAGTAAGTGACGTCATAGACTGAGTTGAGTTGTTTTTCTCCTTCTGTTCGAGTTGAGTTGAAATGTGCTGATGTGTATTATCAATTAGGGATATTAATTAATCAAGGCTTAATTATTAATTTCAATTAGTTTAATTAATATAATTTTTAATTGAACTTCCTTGGACAATTTCGATGCAAGATGGTGACAAAACTTCTAACACCTCCTAGCCGGAGATCGAAACCGCGTTCATAGAAATAAAATGCAGTCGCTCTAACCATTAGACCACCGGAGACTTTATAAAATGAAGTAAAAATAATCTATTTGAGTTTTAAAGTCACTATTGCTCTAGTGGCGCCACTTAGTGGTGTAAATATCAACTATTGCCAGAACACGTGTTTTAAGGTTAGCTTTCATGAGTGACAACAGGTTACTGCAACATGTGTAAACAATAGTGGAGATGGAACCCTATTAAAAACATGAAATGAATGCAATAAAATTACATTTAAGAAAAGGGAAAGTTATCGTACGGAAAACAATACCGTATGACGGAAAATAGAATTTGAACTGACGGTTTTAAACCGTTTATGGCTGGAGCGGAAAACGGTGAAAAACCGTTTTGTCAACAAAACAGCTTTAAACCGTCAAATATACGGAAAAAGTCCGGGAAAAAAACGGATATTTTTTACAGTGTACAATCTGCACATGAGCGCTGCTTATTCTGATCTTAGGGATGTATTTTTGAAGTTACCTGCAAGTTACAAGCAAATATTTTGAGGAAACTTTAAAATTGAAATTTCTGGCTTCGTACAACTTTCTAATCATATTTCTAAAAATAATTTTTTGCGGGTTTATTTTTTATAATAGTTTTCGAAGCTATTTTATACAAAAATACTTTAACAAATATCAGCATTTCAACAGTTTTTAAAGAAAAATTAACCCACAGTCCCATATCTTGTCTTGCGAATGTTGCCATTGGAAAAATGTCGCTTGTTGCGAGTACGAGCAAAGGATGTTTTGGTACGATAGAAGTAGCACCACAACCTCTTCGTATGCCGGGTGTTGCCCACGGGGGGCATCGTAAATATACGGATCTGAATTGCTGCCGGATAATAAACCGGACTTTCCCTGTGGGCATAACAATGGTGGGGCTCTGGGTCCCTTCACCAGTGACAGTGCGTGCCTCCTTCGGGAGGGGTCGGGTCTTGCCGTGGCCCGGTGATGGGCTATTAGGACTCCGGCCTCAGCAATCGAGTTATCGTAACGGCCACTGTCATGCAGAAACCCGGATGCTACGGCAGGAGGGGTGATCCAGCTTTTCTGGTTATGCCGGGTGATTAAAAAAAGATTGATCAAAAGTGAAGAAGCGTTAGCACACGCCAAACCAAGCAACTTTCGTAATAGTTTTCTAAAAGCGATCGAGGACACACAATGTTAAACGTCATGGGTCCCACGCAAACACAAAAATAAATAAGTAAGAAATTCACATTTATACGACGGTACTAAATGGCACGATTGCTAATCTCAATGCACACCCTGAGGCAGCAATGGAAGGACTGGCGAACCGAACACGCCATGCTTCTAGACAGCAATGGCAGCAGGTCTGGAAACGAAATTCTTTTGCACCTTATGCAGAAGTTTCATGCACGATACTCTTGATGTATCCTCACAAAAAGTATCAAGGTACTTCAAATCGGGGAATATGGCGACAAAAGTTTTGAATCATCAAGCCGCGATGCTGGAATCACATACGGTTCCAGACATTCATAGGAATATCTTTTAACAATTTCGACAAGACTTCATGCAAGAACATTTTGGCTCAGCATAGCCAAACTAATAGCTCTTGTGCCACAAAACGTGTAAACATCCTGCAAGAACATACGAGTCATCTGCCCATCCAGGCGTTGCGGCATGAATATGACCCTGTTAAGTGGTTTTGACGTGGAAACGCCTTTCCGCTCGTTACAGTGATAGTCGGTCGAATTTTCTTGTGTGGCAAAATACCTTCAGATTTGAATCGCTAATAACTACGAAACTAATAATGCGAAAAGAATGGTTGACCCCGCAACGCATAGATCACATCTGTAAGAGTTTGTCGCATAGTATTTGTTTTGCCTGTGACGTCATCGTACCAGTGTAGGCGCATGCGCTTGATTATTATGAATTAGCTTCATGTAAGGTTATAAATGAGTGTAGCCAGTGACGGATTTTGCCAGTATGGGGACACAGGCGCAAAATTGCTGGGAGGCCCCTCCCCTCCCAAAGTCGAAAATTCATCTTCGGTTTAGTATTACGATATATATCGAATAGGTTTTGAGGCCCCCAAGATGCACGAGGCGACCGCCTCTAACACCTGTGCGAAAAACCGCCACTGAGTGTAGCATGGAAACGCGTTTATGTTAGGCACAGGAAGCGAGTTTGCCAATATCACTTGTTAGTCTCATTCTTATTTAGATTCGTAAAAACTAAAATCCTTGTAGTAGAGGCAGACAGCTTGAGTAACACTAGTTATGAAGAGCTGCTGGATAATAAGCTAAAAGTGTCCTGGCTTTTTGCAGTGGAATTTCTATGAGATAGAGTGTTTCTTATTATTTCAGGAATGACGAAACATATAAGTTAAAAGAGACATTTATTTGGACGACCACATTTAAGAACATATTTACAGATTACCAAATTTCCATTTAACAGGGCTGATACTTGTCCTACATCTTATAGGTACAGTACCAGCAACAGCTTACATAGAACTGATGTCTCTCCGAGGAGAGAATGCTTAGAGGACCTACAGACCGTATAAAAAACGACATAGTAGAGACAAGCATATATACTCTGCTAATAATCAGTTGATCTACATATCAGCTGCGGTAATAGACAACGTCATATGATTCAGATTAAATAGCTGCTAATATAGACGTCAAGTGAAATGACTAGCTCAAAGAAATGACGTAAAATCTTAAAGAAAAAATACTTCGAATCTTAGAGTAAAGGTACAAGAGACAATTTAGAAAAAATGCAAGCTTCATAGTTTAAAATGCAGAATTTCCTAACAGTTTAGCTAGGAGGTTGATTCTGGTTTCATTTCAAAGAGCTTGATGAGTATTAATAGGACTCCAAGTGAGCCGATAAAAATATTTTTCAGAATATGAGTAAAAATCGGTATTAAATTGAAAATTTCAAACTCCACATATTTTTTGATTATAACATGTAGAGTTTTCTTTAAAATTGTACGAAACGTACAGAATACTTGACAATACGTGAAAGAAACATTGCATTAAAATTTGAATTCAAAAATGTGAATATTATGTGAAATATGAGTATTTGAAGTAAATAATGTTTTACTGAGCATACGCGAAATGTAATTCTATAAACTGTCAACAGATGGCGCCATCAAAAGCTACTCTAAATAAACCATAAGAAAGGCGCAGTTCGGGTCGGAGGCCGTAGATTTTTCGTGAAAACGTCGGGATAAAATCATAAAACAAGTATTTCGTATTAATATGTAATTTAATTATCAATCTCTTTAATACAATATTTACACAGAGTAGTATTTTTTATGATGCCTTCCAGATATCCACAGAGGATTGTTACTGACATGCGTGTAAATGCATTGAGTGTATCATGAGACCATAAAGAGCAGGGCTCTGCTTATTTCAGGAACGCTCGCTTCCTCACGTGCCAGAGCCCTCTAACGATTTTCCGTTTCATCTCCGACCTGGCAAACTGCTATGAAACTTGCTTGGTTTGGTGTGTACTACCGCTTCTTCACACTTGGACCCTCTTTTTTGAATCACCCTGTGTCTAAATCGAATATTGGTTCAGAGGCTCTCTCATTTACAATCACCTTCGTCCTAAAAGCGTGATTTGAATGCTTTAAAGTTTCTTTTTTTTTTAATACTTCACTGAATGTTGAGATTTTTCATTCTTGCTGTTTTTAATGACTCACTGTACTTTTACCCAATGCAAAAGTTGCCATTGCTGATGAGTGAAGTCAAGCAATCCTTAGCTTTATATCCGAATGATGAAGTTTCATCAATATACTCGTTTAGGGATACGAGAATCGATGAGATGCCATTTCTGTAATGCAGGTTGTTAGTTGACTCGATTTTATGAACTAATTCTCTCGTAATGAGTTTATCAGGGACTGTTGATTTATGAATAGGGACCTATCAGGGATACAATCGATTTAGTTTTCTTCTTGAAAACGGTGATAATTATTGAATAAAACCGTAAGAAAAACATTAGAAGTAGTACTGCAATGTGTTATCTTTATTAGGTATTAGAAAGTGTAATTTTACTAAGAGATCATCAAAAGACAACCGCCCGACTAAGAGAAAAATCCTAAAGAGTTGGTTTCGGAAGGAAACCGCCTCTAGAAGGGATAACGGCGCAAACATTATATAACTGTGACTTTGTTGCACTGTAGAGACGGTTGGAAAAGAGTGGCATGGGATCATAAATGCCGATTTAGAATATGCCATACCAGTGGAAAACTGAGTAATAATGTCAAATTCATACAGCGACATATCTTTCTTGTCAAGTTAAGACTGCTCCTAAATTATTTTAACGCAGGACTACATTCCTCACATTGGGGTATCAGGAAGGAATTAGATTCACACGCCAAAACGCCACAAAACTTTGTATGGAGATCCTCTATATCTCGGTAACTACATTTGTTAAAAACATCCCTATTAGCACAAGATATTGCACGATATCTCTACGACGTTGTTCGGTATTCTGAATGCCGTACAATATCGTGAAGATATCGTAACAATATTGTACAGAGTCTTGTGTTATTAGGGATAACTAATGTCTTATTTTAGAGATAAAGGTTAACAACAGAAGTTACAACAAAATATTTGAAAATCGGGATTGTAGTTCAGCGATTACTGAGTCGCAAAGTTGGGCAAAAATACGCATGAATTGGTGACGCGATCCTCTATATCTCGGTAACTACATATGTTTAAAACATAACTAATGTCTTATTTTAGAGATAAGGATAACAACAGAAGTTACAAAAAAATTTGAAAATCGGAAAAGAGTCACGCGTGTAAAGTAGTCCTACGTCTTTAACATCAGCGGCTGTTCGAAACAGACAGCCTCCCGTCATTTTTTTTTTCCTTTTTTGGGAACTCTTTAAAAGTTTTGTCTTTAGAGCAGAGCTATTTACTCTGTTTTTTTTTCACTTACGACTTATTTTTTGATGAATACTACCACCATCCCCCCCCCCAAATAAAGTTTGACCAATTTAAAAAAAAGGAATTCAATTTAAAATAATCGTTTAGTGGTTTTGAATGAAATGCTTTATGTTAAGATGGTTTTCTTAACAATTCAGTTACAAAGATTTTGAAAATTGAAGATGCTGTGAAGTTATTGGTGACTTCAATGTAGTTTTACACGACCCTACTAAGAGATCAATCCACAGTTAAAGAAGCCTTAATCTTGTGTATTTCTTAGTACATCTCTGGATAAAGTTTTGCTTACTAATCAACATTCATTTATGCCTTTCTGATACGATAAAAATCGATAGGGTGTTTTGTTTTTCTTATCAGATGTCAGTAATCTGTCGAAGGACATTCCTTCACTTCTCTGAATTTCCATAGCTGAGTTTTATAGAAAAGAACCCTGACTCAAATCCTACAAAACATACTTTTGGATATTGTAATTTGGTTCTGCCACATTTATCCCAGGAATATCCAGAATATTTTTATATTTCCAATTTAGATTGCCAAATATTTTTGGCAATCGATTCTTAGAGAATATCTTATCACTAATTCATTGCATCTGTCGTTTTTACTGTATTTATGAATAAGATTTGAGAAGCTAAATTTATTATTAAGGTGACTTCCCAGTTTTTAGCCTTTCTAGAAAAATTTTGCATAATTTTTAAACCATCTTTGTTCATTTCTTAACACCTTCGTCCCTGGTGTCCTAGCATTAGGACACATCTTTATATTACTCTAAATTCCATATTTTTAAGAATTTAAACTTCAAAACCATAGGTACTGCTAATTATACATTCAAGAATATCAAGATGCTTTTATTTCTGAACAATAACTGGCAGCATAGTCGTAACAGAGAAAATAATGGAGGTTTCCGACCATCTGCAGTCAAAACGCAAGTGTATGTTTTTTGAATACTCAAAAACATTATTATATTTAATCCTTTGCTTTTTGAAAAATTCCATAGTATAAATCATACTATTTCTGCCTAATTCAGCGCTTTTAAGATAAAAATAATGAGAAATTGCACTACAAATGAGAATCAAACATTTGTTCTACTAATAGAACATCGGGGCTTAGAGCAAACAACATGAATTTTTATACTTGTTCTATTATTAGAACACCAGGTGTCTATATTACAAAACTTTTACTTTGTTTTACAGTTAACGATATTTCTTCTAAAAAAATATTGCGTTGGATGTAAAGTTTGCATATTTTACCATTATTATTCCATTATTAACCATTAAAATTGATACAAAATTGAAAACGGACGGACGAGGTAGTTCAGATAAATGTGCTGCAAAAGCTGGCAAAATCGCTGTAGTGAAATGGTACGGCAATCGTGCGGACGTAATTAAAAGATGGAGCAAAAAAGATGTCACTTTTGTTGAAGTTTCCAGACTTGAAATTGTAAAGTTTTACAATAAAAGTATGGGAGAGGTGGGCAATCATGCCTTATTAATGTCATTGCACCAAGCGGCTATAAGGAGCAAAAAATGAACCCTCTGCATCATCTTTCATTATTGCTATAAATAAACTCTTGGTCATGGTACAAAAGAGATGCAAATTGTTCTGGAATTCCTCAGAAAAGCTAAATAGATTTATTGGATTTTGCATTTCAAATAGCAGAAGCTCTCTCATTTTCAAATCAGACAGCAGCCCCTAACAAACCCGGACGTCCATTAGGTATGTACCACTTCCAAAGAAGAAGTTAAATCTGTCATACCTTGTAATGACGCAAGATTTGATTTGATAAACCATGATTGAAAGAAGTTGAAAGCAACAAAGATGCAAATTGAAAGGTTGTTCTTTCAAAACTTCATCTTTTTGTGAGAAATGTGTAGCATATTTGTTTTCATGCTCAAAGAAATTGTTTCAAATTATTTCATTCAAAATAATTGTAAACTGCACTTGAAATAAAAAAAATTCTTTTCACTTAATTGAAGGCTGGTGTCCTATTATTAGAACATTTTTAATTAGTTTACCAATTGACAAAAAATTATGCTATTTCATATGCATGTTATTTATATATAATATAGCATATTTAACCACTCACTGATTTTTTATCTGTCCTGTGCACAATTCTGGGCCGAAGGGGTTAAAATTAAAATTATATCGTTCATAAAAATCTAATGCTGAAACAAGTCATTATAGAAATTTCAAAATTATAAAAGAGGTGTATTTTCCTAATATATGTCTTGCATTAATTTCAACCGAATTCCATACGATTAATCCATTCCTAGAAAATTCAGCAATTAAAGCGAGACTGAGAGATCGTCGCAGACCGGATGAAGTGAATCGCCTTGACTTTCAATAAGCGGATAATAAAACCCAGTTTATGTTTTGAAGTTCAAACTCTTTCGAAATGAGTAACAAGCTGAATTAAAGAATAGTGAAGTATGATTCATAAACATGAAAGTTTTTATTCCTAGAAAGATGTTAATCAATCGATCTTTAGAAAGAAAAATAAGAAATAATTCTCGAAATTTTGCAAGTTCTTGTGCATCCGTTAGTCACGCATTTGCTTATCAGAATTTCCTCTGGCGGTTTCTTAATTAATTTTATAGGTTCTTGAAAAAACAGCTACATTGTAACTAGCTTATTTAGTTGCATGAGATAATAATAACTTTTTCATGCATAGTTCTGTCATTTCAATAACAAACTCTCCAGAAATCATTTATCATATCAAATGTTTTGCATCTATATTTATAAAAGGCAATGTGTGTTTGTGTTCTTAATTCTTGAATTGCATCTCTGAGAGATACGGAGGTTAGGGATTTTTAGCAACAAAGATAATTCAAAAATTTTTTATTTCAAAATTCGTTTCAATCTGTTTAAAAATTAAGTAAAATTGCCATTAGGTGATGGACTATAAAAATTGCCGATCCAATTCGGTGAAAACCAAAAAAAAAAAAAAAAAAAAAAAAAAAGGGGGGGCCTCTTCCTAGAAAGGCGGCCATATTCTTTTCCTCGTTTGTTTGTGTGCGGTGTGTCCAGACGAATCTATAGCACTTACAGCTATGAAATTTGACACACAGGTAGTCGCAAGGGTGACTCAATGCACCTCGAAGCCCAAATTTTAAAATTTAATGTAGAACTTTTTTATTTAATGTTTTGTGTTGTTTTGGGTCATTTTTCGCACGTTTTTGACCGATCCATGAGAAATAATGATCGAAAAAAACCCCCATCGATACACCATCGGATCGTGACCTTCCGATCGGATAGAACAGACAATTATCGTTTTAGTGACGTTTGTTTTGAAAGTTTTACATAATTTCCTGAATTTTGAGAATTTTCAAAAAATAGTCAGTTTTCGCATAAAATTTTAAGAATTGAAATTAAAATTACTCCATTCGACGTTCTAATTTCGTTATCTTTCAAAAAACTTTTGAGGTAATAAATGGAACATTTCTTCCTGATTTAAAACAAGAACGATTTAAATACCTTTGTTCGTTCATTTGTAATAATTTTTTTCTTGATAGGGTCAAGAGTTCTTTTTAGACCATTCAAAAACGGCTAGTTTCTCTCTGACTACGTCTGCGCCATCTTTCGGAAAAAAATTATTATGAGAGCAGGGAAATGATTCATGACGTCAGCCCTGATTTATTCCGTTCTTGCTTTTTAGTATGTTTCGATAGGAATAATTTGAATCATTTCGTTGGATGTAGTGGTTTAGTCGTAAATTAAGCAGTATCGGAACTTTCTGACCTGGGTGATATAGTTAAGGAACCACTTCACAATAAAATATTTTTTTACATTTAAAATGTGTAATTATTTTAACTGGGCATTGAAATGGTGAAATAATGAAATGCCAATACTGAAACAAAGCATATTTTGCAGATATATATTTTTATTTTTGATCAAGCATGAACATTATGCATACTGTACCTCAAAGCATGAATATAATGAAGATATGAAATTATGATCTTTTAAAAATTTAAGTTCATTTCGTTATACTAAAATTAAGTAATGTCAAATTAAAATCATGACAATGATAAATAATATATAGAAGATCATGCGTTTTCAGAATCAAAGCATAAAATACATTTAAATGTGTGCAACCTTAATGCTTTTTGCCCCTTCACCCCACCACTTGTCAGTGCCTTATTACTTTAATTAAATGGAAATATCTATCATATTTTTCAGGGTAAGGACTAGACAAAGATCATAATGTTTTGAAGAGGTATCGAAAGCTTTATTTTATGTCATTGCGAGCTTTTACTTTTTCGTTTATTCACATTCATGATACCACTGGCAACGCCGTGCGGGTACTGTTAGTTTTAAATATTACTGAGGCATAAAAGATAATTTCTAAGATTCGAAAACTATCAGTCAAAAATTAATACCTAATAAAGAATTGCTGCACATTTGGAGATTATCCTGAAGAAAATGTTGGATTTCTTCTGGAATCCATTTGTTATTTCGAAGCATGTACAAGTTTCTTGATTTTACAAGAAAACGCTGTGGATATCTCAGTGCCATATATCGATAATAAGAAGATACTGACACAGTGTCATATCTGCTTTATTATCTGCGAGCTGAAGGCGAAGACAGTTTATCCTGAATACTTCGATTTTGCTTATTTTTTACGCATTTATTTAGATTGCGTTAATAATTGGAAGTATTTATTTTCCATCCTTCGTTCCATTACTTTTTATATAGATAAATTGCATCTTTATTCTTTCTAATTGACTTTCCCTTCTGTCCATGATAATTAAGTGGATATCATGAAGCATACTGAAGAATTTCAAGATTCATTTCTTCTTCCATAACCACTTTTTATGCGGATAGAATTTTATGACATGCTAACAGATAATTCCATTAAAGCTAGAGTTTGCCTTACTGAAAATTGTGGTTGATCAGAAAACGTCAACCCCCCCCCCAAGTCCTACTGGCTGCCTCAACGTGGCGGGGCGTGACACTGGGCGGTCTGGGTGAAGTACATCGGGAGATTTTCTCCTGGCAGGGCCACCCTAGGTGTGAAGGCCAGACCAATATGTCCAGCTAAAGTCAGTAGGCATAGGAGCCAAGTCAGACTTCTACCCTTTGGGTGCTCCTTAAAAAGAAGCTGCACAACCA
Source organism: Araneus ventricosus (assembly GCA_013235015.1). Classification (NCBI taxonomy): domain Eukaryota; kingdom Metazoa; phylum Arthropoda; class Arachnida; order Araneae; family Araneidae; genus Araneus; species Araneus ventricosus. The sequence goes on from BGPR01000065.1 coordinate 469,638, forward strand.
CCCTCAACCATGAGCTTTACTTGCTCTCGATTTCTTGAGGGTGAGTGGGCTCATGGATGGTGTCTAGCTGCCGCTAGACAGAGAGGGATTAGTAACAACAACAACGTCAAAAACTTCCACTTTAGGGATCAATAAACACTTCTCTGACGAATGAGAAAATGGTTTTTTTTCATTACCAAATTAATTTTTAAAATTTTTTTAATCCCTTCCAAGAAAGAATTTATTTTTCAATGTTTGTATTCTGTTTGATTATAATATTCGGTTGGTGTTTATTTCATTATACAACATAAAAATACTCGAAAATGAGGTGTGGTCAGATTTCAGCTTAGAACTGAAAAAAATTTCTGGTTACAAATAAATACATTTTAAAGCTTTCTGCAATATGATTAAGCTTTGAATAACACAAATATTGAAACAAAATCTTCGTTTAAAAAGAAGAATTTTCATATCATTATGACATGTATAGTAGGGTGGGCCGAAAAAGTCGAAGTTTCTTAGATCTTTTTGCGGTAGTGCGGAAAAGTTGCGAACTCCCATCATTAAAAAGTGTGCAAAATATTATAACTCTGAATTGATATCTTCTGTCACCTCAATAGGCATAAGGTCATGAAAATTGGACATAAAATGGTCAAAATTCAAAAATTAATAAAAAACACTGATTTTGCTAATATGTTTGCGGTAGTGCTTAAAAGTTACTATTTATTAACAACAACACCTTTGCAAAATTTCAGAATTATAGGTTAATATCTTCTGCCGCCTCAACGGCGCTGAATTTTGGAAATTAAAGACGAATTTTTAAATAAATACACATTTTGCTTATATCATTATAATGCGAATAGAAACTTGATTCAACCTTTGAAACATACAAAATTACAAAAAGCACTATTTTTTGTAATCTTTTTTGGACTCGAATTGTGACATTTGTTTTCTGGATTCTAGTGTAGCTTTGATAAATCCATACATGTGTTCTGCGGTCCAACTCTTTTTCTGGAGGCTTCAGTGACGAGTTTCACAATTCGCTCAACTGCTTGCCGTGTGTGACGGAAATTTGATAAAGTCCCTGCCTTCCATTTGCACATCGTCCTGTATCATCTTCAGAAGTTCATGATAACTGATATGTCTGAGAGCTGTAGGCGGTGTGACATAAAAAGTTTGCCAGTCAATGAGATTTACGTTGTCTGTAGCTCGAAAGTCAACAGTAGGTATAACGAATCTATGAACACAATTACCATCTGGGCCAATTTCCCTTGCCTTTATAATTCGCCGAGCTGCAAGGGTTCTAATATGGCATCTCTCGTCAGTTAACATAGCCAAAAGCATGTTTTCTGGAGCCGCAAAATAAGCGTTGTGAGAAATAACTGGTTCAATTATATCACGATACTTTTTAGGCAAGTATCGAGATGAGCTAATAAAATGCCACAAGTGTCTAGCACCATCCTTTATGGAATGATGAACCTTAATTCGGAACCATGAGGGTGCGTAAACTCTTAGAATGAATACAATCAAAGTTATAAGTTATCAACTCATTTGATGGGTTTGATTTTGATATATAAAACCTCAATATTCGATTTGCAGTTGTTAGCCAGCGGGCAAAATTCAACGTGCCCGGTTGACGCTTCGCTCGATCTGAAGAACAGACGCCAGAACTAATGGCTGTGCAAATGTCTAATAAGTATTTCTGATCACAACTTAGGTTGGTGGGATCAATGCCTGGCAAGTCACATTCAGTCAAGTCATTGTTCATAAAAACAACAAGTGGCAGCTTCTCGCATCCTTTCAGGTTTCGTCCAATGTCTCTGGTGTAAGACGAGGGACAAGAAGACTTGCCTCAAATAAGTGTCGTAATGGCAACTCGTTGAAATGAAGAAAGCAGATAATCTATTGGATTGGTCGATGAAGTTTCAATTCATGTCTGCGAATAACACCATTAAACACTCCAGTGTTCATGACTGTGCCGTCACATACCAAAATATAAAGTTGCTAAAATCATCCAATAGTGCATTGGTTACATATTCATAAATGCTGAAATTGGCCCAGAAGGAAATTGTGTTCGTAGATTCGTTATTCCTGCTGTTAACTTTGGAGCTGCAGACTACGTAGATCTCACTGACTGGCAAACTTTTTATGTCACACCGCCTCCAGTTCTCAGGCAGATCAGCTCTCATGAACTTCTGAAGATGATACAGGACGATGTGTCAATGGACGGCTGGGACTTTAATAAATTTCCTTCACACATGCAAGCAGTTGAGAGAATTGTAAAACTGGTCACTGAAGCCTCCAGAAAAAGAGTTGGACCGCAGAACACAGGTATGGATTTCTCAAAGCTACACTAGAATCCAGAAAACAAATGTCACAATTCGAGTCCAAAAAAGATTACAAAAATAGTGCTTTTGTAATTTTGTATGTTTTAAAGGTTGAATAAAGTTTCTATTCGCGTTATACTGAGGTAAGTAAAACGTGTATCTACTTAAAAATTCGCCTTAAATTTCCAAAATTCAGCGGCAGAAGATATTAACCTATAATTCTAAAATTTTGTAAAGATGTTGTTGTTAATAAATAGTAACTTTTAAGTACTACCGCAAACCGATCAACGAAATCTGTGATTTTTTATTAATTTTTGACCATTTTTAGTCCAATTTTCTCAACTTTCTGGCCATTGAGGCGACAGAAGATATCAATTCAGAGTTATAAGATTTTCTACACTCTTTATCGATGGGATTTCGCAACTTTTCCGCACTACCGCAAAAAGATCTAAGAAACTTCGACTTTTTCGGCCAGCCTTAATGTAGAGTATGCTGTCAGAAGCACTATAAGGTTAAAAGCTGCTTTGTCTTATAGGGCAGCTGCTTTTCTTTAGGGTAAGGGTGCTTAAGTCGTACCCACTAAGGGAAAAAAATCTACAAATTAAAGGTTTTACGAAGTGAAGGACAAAATTTTACTTTATTCACAACTATTCAATTTATTGCAGCTATATATTACAAAAAGTTCAAAATACATGTACTCTGTCGAATGAAATGAAGAAATCTGAAAGTAATAAGATCGATACGGCTAAGGAAACCTTAGTCTTAAGTCGTACCACCTATCTTCTAAGTCTTACCTAGAAAACAAATGAAACAAAAACACCTCAAATTACTATGCTTTGAGTAAAGTGCTCTCTCAACGATAATATTCAGTATTTGCGCGAATTCACAAAAATATCTTATGGTTCGTTTGCTCACAACAGAGCATAAAGTTAGGACACGCTTTACAAGCTCTTTCTCCATCGCTTTTGTTAAAGCTTTCGGTCTTCCAAATTTACTACGTTCATTTAGTTCTAGAAGATGATGTCGCAGTGTTAATTAAAGAATGTTATGCTTTCAATGTACTTCATCGAAGGCTATATTACCATCGCGTTATTTTTCTGACACCTGGCACATATCTTCTTGTTTCCAAGTTCGCCATGTTCATGGTCCCTGCTTAAAAATAAAAAAAAAGCAAATATCGCATTACACATCAAAATGAACAATATTCTCTTTTTGTAAGTTATTTGTGCAACATATCTTTAAATCGTACCTGGTACGACTTAAGCAACGGCACGCATAACATTTTAAATAAGCATCATAAAAGAATGAATTGAACCAGAGGTTCCTCGTTTCATAAAGGTAACTGTTCAAGTAGCACATAATGATAACCTAAGAAATAATAAATATTATTGCAGTAAGTCTTACCAAAAATGCACAAAAAAACTATAAAAAAAAGCTACCTTAAACCTTACTTTTTTCGAGGCTGGTTTGTAACGCATCGACGCTAGTCACTGAATGCTGGAATCTACATCGTCGATGCTGCTGATATTCATCACACTGCCGTCAGGGACAATGATTCCATGAAAACAGCTTCAGAACGGAATAGGTACGTGAAGCAACTTTGCCCTATTTAATTTCCTCAAAGAAGTATATGTTATTTAAACAATCTCGCAATTAAATAAAAAATATAGTGGGTTTAAATTAGGCGATTCTGCGACTGCTTATAAACAATTATTTATTGAAGCAAAATAATCAGTTTTTTTCAGTATGAACAAAGTGTATATCGAATGATGATATCAACTTTCCATTCTCGCATTCATTTTTCTATTAAAATTGTTAAAGGCATTTATAAAAGAGAGAAACGGTTTCACTTAAAATACTGGCATCCATTCTAAGTTTATAAAACTGCATCATAACCCTTAAAACAAAATCATTACTGGAGTCGTATTTCCTACAAAGTAGGCAACTGCCTAGGGGCCCCGCAAATTCTGAGGGCCCAAAGGTCTCTCACTCTCTATATATATTTACATATTTTTTGCGGTATTTTCAGCGTAATCTAGTTTTGCGCTTTCATTTGATTCACAAGGGCCATTTATTCGAATATATTCAAATTAAAATCAAGTATCGTTTAAATTTCAGAAAAATATTCGTAGGATTTTTTTTTCATGTTTTCAAATTATTTTACAGATTAGTGTAGTCCACTTTTTTAGCAGTTAGCTGAGTGACTCACAAGTCAACAGCTTTGGTAAACTTCATACTTTAGGATTTAGAATGAGTTTATTTTTTTCCATTTTGTTTGAAATTATGTATAAATTTAAATTTTTCTTATACGCATACTCGAGACCAATTCTCTTGAAGGCGAAACGCAATTAAATGTTTTGTTATTTTAGTATGTCGTAATATTTGCTACTTAAAAACTGCTTACATAGACATTTAATCAAATTTAGTAAAAAAATTGTGTTTTTGGAAGGCAAAAGTAGAGGGACTATACTTTTATTGCCTAAAGACCCTACACATGTTAAACCGGCCCTGGCCAAGCATCTTTCCCTATGTCGGTACTTCGCTTGATGCTTGTGAAATTGGAATGGCGGTTATTGCGAAAATAACCGGTTTTTGGTTATTCAGGTTTTTTTCACCTCCGGTTTAACCTGACGGTTACAACCGCTCAAAACAACCGGTTTTCGGGTTTTTTTTTATAAAAAACAAACGCCGTTTGTAGACGTCGATTGGCCCAAGATGATGAAATTCAACTAATCGAACCTAAAATCGGGCCTATCTTACGATCCGATTTTTTTTACCCGGTTATTGGATTTAAAAAAAAACGGTTATAACCGGGACAAAAAAATAACCGAAAAAAACCGGTTAACCGTAACAAAAAAAAAAAAAACCGGTTTTCGATTAAAACCGGTAGCTCTTTCCCATCCTTACTGTGAAAACCAGCCCATCCATTTCCCTCGTTCCTAAGTTTGAACCATTTGTCTTTATTAATTCTTCTATCTTCTCATCCTGCTGCTCAGCTGATTCGATCTTCTAGGACTTATCTGCAGTACTGCTTACCGGCATGACCGTCAGCAGGTCTGAGAAATTAAAGGCCAGGTTCTTAGATCACAACCAGACTCTGCAGTGGTTTGATGGATGCCTCTGTCGCTCAAATCGCCCGATGTGTCAGAAATCCACATTTTTTTATCGATTAAAACCCGATCGCAAGATTGAGCACATGTGGCATGACAAGCGCACTTGTCACATAGCGTAAGGGTTATGCAATTAGACCAGGAAGAAAGCGAGTGCAATTTGGATTTTCCTGCTAACTTTTAGTTTGATAAGGTGAAGGACAGCCGTAACTTATTCTCGGAATGATTCGAGATGCTGGGATATGGTGTTCTGTTCTGTGGCCTGTTCAATTCGGGAATACCCTTTGCCATCAAACGATCCTCTGTTAGAAAAGAAAGATGCCGTTCACGAAGCAGTTTTGGATGACAGAAACTCGATTAACAGTTCAAGAACGCAGTGAAATAGAAGCTACTGGCACAAAGAGTGTATAAATAAATGAATAAAATGAAGAAAAAATAAAAATGACACTTTTTCTCAAAAGCTGATACTAAATGTTTTCAAGCCAATGATGCCCATTTTTTTAAATAATTAAAATTAGTCTAGTCTTTCGCATGGCGTGTGCATGCCGAAGAAAATGTTTCTTATGTAAATGAATGTATTCATGAAATTAACATCGCGAAATGTAGATGTGGATGGATAGTAATAAAGGCAGATGGAAGATCATGTGACCCAATTGAGTTTAGTTTAGTTATATTAACTTCCCGTTTCGAAGCAACACGAGGGCTATTTTGGAACGGACTTCGTAATTTTGAACCTCAGTCAGATGACGAGGATGACACCTGAGCTAGCACCCCCTCTCCAAACTTCCGCACCACGCCAGCGGGAGAACGTTTGGCCCCTTACATATGATTTAACGTGCAACAGGTACAATACACGTCAGATTTTCAGTGGAATCGGTTTTCGAATCTGGAGACCTCCGACCCCAAAGCCGAGACCTTACCATAGGCCACCGCGGCACTGTGAACCAATTGAGATATCACGAATAAGCTAGCGGTATTCTGAGTCACTTGATCACGGCAGAGTCATAACGTTCTTCCAGATACCACTGTTATTATCTGAATGCAAAAGGAGTTTTACTGTAAGCAATCAAACCTTCAAGTACATTGAGAGTAACTGAGGAGACAGCTTTAGGTTTCAACGAATATAGACGGACAACATCAATTTTGAGAAATTTCAAAGGACAGAAAAATATTACCTTGGACTCAGTCATGAATGATGCGTTTCTGACTGTTACTGGCTACCTGAAAATATGACAGAAGTCTTATCTTGTGGCAGAAATTTAATTATTTTTCGTGGTAACATTATGCTCACTTTTATTGCTTTGACTTTAATACCAGTAGTTGCATTTAGTCTAAGAAATCTTCTAATTCGATTATAGGATGTCTCTACAAAGTTACAATTGAGGTAACATTTAAGAGTCATCACAGGCAATACGCGTTTCATGATGACAGTCTTGAGAGTTCTCTGTGAAACCAGTGTGACTTACCTGAGGCCATTTTGAGAGTTTTTTCAGTTTCCAAGTAACAAATCTGGAAAAGTTTGATTTTAGCAGTTAAATGCAGAGTAGGGATTGCAATCCGGCACCAATTTCAATCCGGATCCGGATGAAATCAACTTTATTTACACTGTTATAATTAATCAGCATTTACGTATGAATCAACAATAAAAATTTAGTACAGTGTAACTAGTTAAATTGTAATTGTTATATTAGTTTAGTAATAATTAGATAATGACGGGCGGTTAAGTTCAGTCTCACTTACTAGATTTCACAAATGACATCAATGATAACTTGTAATGTAACTTACATCATGTAAGGAACTAATATTAAATCTAACTAAATCAAGCTTATCAACTGAGATCACAATAATTAGGTATTTTAGACACGCCAAGCAGTCTCATTCTTATAATTATGACAGTCATCATGAATCTGTTTAGTCAATGGCACAATTATACAATAACGAGTTTAAAACTTCTTCGTATTTTTTAATATACTTACTTTAAATTATTATTTTAAGTAAAACAATTGAAAAAAACTCACTTTGGTTTTGAAAAAATTATCGTAGGAAACAAAAAGTGTTAATTGTGTCATCTGTCAATCGACTTCTTACAGAGCTACAAATATAACCAGCGGCCTAGAAAGCCCTTTCTGCTTCTACACTTGTTGGTTTTATTGTCAACAAATACTCATGAATAGAAGACAAGTATTTTCCTCGAACTCCTTCACTTTCACATGAAAGTCATTTCCTTTCTTAATGTTTTCTCAAAATCTTTCTCTTTTTTTTTTTTGGTATTTATGCTGTAGGTTTTCATATCTTGCTGTATTTGCATCTGTAATTATTTCTGTAATGTCAAATCACTTTTCAATGACGAAGAATCTGAGTTATTTTCTACTATATTATCTACGTTTTCTTTAAAGCTATCATTTTGAACAACTCTTTCTAAGATATTTTTCATTTCTAGTCTTACAACTTTTTTTTTTCGGTGTAGTAAATGTATCATCAGTTCGTCTTGTATCATCGTCATATTTTTTTTTATTCTGTAAGTATATTAATATTCCTGTTTTCATTTTGAATTGGTTTCAAAAGTGGCATGTTTGTATTAGAACTTTTAGACTAGTACCTGCAATGCAACACAAATAGGTACATACTTACAATTTAAAACGTTATTTCGGTCACTATGTAAGAAGAAAGTCATATTATAAAGAAAAATCAGAAATATGGATCGTTACTCAATTCATTTCTAAGTCTAATTATCTACTTAAATCATTCTCGTACTCGTAAATGCAACATAAACATAATTCATCTATCAATTGAACAATAAGAATGTCTATATGTGAAGCGGGTGAGTCAGCGTCGAACGACTCGTACACGCCACGCATGTAAGTACCTACTCTTGCAACAACGCGAGTATTTTTTCAAGAAATCGGCTTCATGTATTTTATTTTTAATTTACCGGATCCGGTAGACGTCTAATGATGCCGGATCCGCCGGATTACCGGATCCGGTTTTCCGGATTGCAATCCCTAATGCCGAGCAGATGAGCTGTAGTTTCCCTGCATTTTTTCAGAAGTGTGCAAGGAAAAGCAGCTTTTCAGAATGCGATCGAATGCCTGCTCGTAAATTAGCTTAGATTGTCAGAAGACAATCGAATGTAGGTTCGTAAATACGGTTTAGTTATTCAAAAGGTAAACGAATCTGTTCCGTAAACACAGCTTAGTTATGCAGCGGGTAATTGCAAATATGTTCGTAAATGCGACGCAGCCTCATTGGCAGGGCCGTCTTAACAAATCTCAGCCTGGGCTAGAATAATTTGGCGCCTCATCAGAACTTTAGATAGGAGTGAAAATACTTAACTAATAAAATAATTGACTTAAAAAGTATCCTGTTCTGTGATTAACGCCTTACAATATTGCAAATCGGCACCTTTTCAAAATAGGATTTGGTGAGCCATCTTCATTCACCCCTGATCGTGTGCACGATCAGTTTTAACGGTTACATTACATGAAAAGCATTTTTTTAATTTTCTTCAATACATTTATTAAATTCAAAATTATAATGTACTTAGTATTTAAATGGCTGTCTAGTTACAAACCCTAATCATATTTTTTAACATATATAAACAACTAGCAATACGCGCACGGTGTTGCCCGTGGCATAATGACTTCAACAAAATAAAAGAAGCCCAGAAGGACATAAAATAAAGTTACAGGAAGGTATTAGAACATTAACTAAAGATAACAGCCTTCATGTCAACTATCAAAAAGTAGAAAACAAACAAATGAAATAATTTTTGGATCAGTAAAATGACGTAATTAAGATTAGCTGACGCAATAAAATGATTGAGAGTACGACATTACTTTCGCTTGGTACCGCCAGCCAATCGGATAGCAGAAATGCATGCTAGGAAGTGAAAGTAACCTTGGATCGTTCAAAAGCTTCGTCGATTTGGATCTGCGAGAGAAAATGTTTGAACTAATCGATAAAAAAATTCATAAAAATTCGAAAAAAAAAAATATTTTAACCGTTCTTGATTTGAAACAGGGATAAATATTCCGGTTTATACCTTAAAAAAATTGAAAATGATAGGGTTATTAGAACGTCGGATGCAAGAAAATAAGAATTGAAAGTTAAAAATAGAAAGGAAAAGTGACTATCATTTAAAAATTTCTTAAAATTCAGTAAATTACTTTGGAAATTCAAAACAAACTTCATTGGAACGAGAATTGTTTGTTCTAACCGATGGTGCATTTATTGTTTTCTATTGTTTATTTTGTAATGACGATCATTACAAAAGATACTACAGCCGTAAACGTGCCAAAAATGACACAAAACAACACAAAACATTAAATAAAAAATTTTCTAGATTAAATTTTAAAATTCCGGCTTCGAGGTGTATTCAGTCACCTTTACGACTACCTGTGTGGCAAATTTCATGGTTGTAAGTGCGATAGATTCGTCTGGACAACGCGCGATCACACGCACACACGTTCGCACACACACAAACATTGCCTTTTATAAGTATAGACAATTAAAATTTCCTCGTTCAAAATTAATATAATATCGGCATAGTAAATTTTTAGGCGCCTTTCGATCAAAGGCGCCCCAGGGCTATAGCCCAATTAGCCCATTGGATAAAACAGCTCTGCTCATTCGGATCTGATCTCTCTTAGATGTTGAATTTTTCTGTTCTGTTTCGTTGTGTTCACAACATGTTAATGTCACTGTGATACAATAGGATCCCTAAAGATAATGGGTTATACACCGCTATAAACTTAAGAGCAAGGCATAAATAAAGCATGCATATTTATATTATAGTCAGTAAAAGTGCAACGTTATATCATAATGTGAGGCACCACGCTCTCACATGCGTGAACTTTTTATGAAGATGTCTTATGAAGAACCTCGTCTCTGATGACTGTCCCGCAAACTCACGCAGGTCTTCTACCATAAAGGATGCAGGGATAATGTGACCTACGGATGGAGAGCACATGATGACACTCCCATTAATTTTGATGAGAATCTTGATGCCAGAGTTTCTATCGTTGTTGCTGCTATGCGAGAATCCCTGTTGTTTTCAGCAACGGATCATTACTTCGCGTCGATGGAGTGAAGACTACATCAATGTTCGCCGTGGCACTTTTGAGCAATTTCTCTAATTTGTTCCATGAAATATGTTCCTCAAATTCATCAATTTTATTTCATGTTTTTTCTGTCATTCAATTGTTCATAATGTCGGAACTATGACCTCTGTCGATTCACCATCTGAGTTGTATTGAGTGTGATTGTGCCTTCTTCTTTGTGAATTTCTGTCTGTCATTTCTTAAAGTTTATAAAACGAATTTTAAAGCACCTTATACACACTACTACGATCAAAAAGAATCTTTGACCATTGGCGGAATATTTGGTAAGGAGAGCCTGGCTAATTAGCCTTCAATCGCTCTTCCTACAATTACTATTCATGTTAGCTTATAATTACTTTTCTTGAAAAATAAATTATATGACATATTAAATTTGACCCAATGCAATAAAAAAGAAGCAAGAATGATGGCAGAAAATAGGAGATTTAAATTTGTTGATCAATATTCATTACGTCTCTTGCAAATTACATTTCTCTGATTGTAATGAACTTATATCAACCATTTTAAACCTCGAAGCACATCTTAAAGTCGCTTTCGTGGAACATTATAGTTCGTAGTGAATTTTCTTTTATTGTTTCGATAGATCCAAAGACTTCTATCGAATTTTCCAGTTTTAAACATGGAAATATGAAAAAAAGTCTCACGATGTCGTATTAGAAGATTGCAACTTTTGCCGAGCATTATTTATAGAATTTTTAAACATAAATTCCCAAACAAGCAAATTGTCTGAAAATGCATTATCATAGAAAATTCTATGAGTTATTTCCCCAACTTAGGTTATTTTGTGCGAATTACTTCAAAAGAACCTCGTAAAATATTCTTTGCCAACAATCAGTTTGTAGAAATTCATGAGTCACAAAATCCGATAATTTTAAAAAATAATACTCATTTTTCCTTTTCTTTTTTAAACATTTTGCGTCTCTAGAGGCTCTCGTTTTTAGTCAAGTGCCGTCTTCAAAGGGAATCTGCAATATTTCAAAGCTTTTTTTTGGCACAAATTTCATTATTCGAACAAAATTTAATAGCCTGTTTAGTTTAAATAAAATAACTTCTCATTTTAAAGCTACATGAGGGTATTTTCGGGAACGGACCTCGTAATTTTGATCCGTAATCAGATGGCGGGGGCAACACATGAGCTGGTGCCCACTTTTCAAACTTCCGCACCACAGCAGCAGGAGGATATTTGAATCTGAAAGATTTAAAGTGCACCAGATCCCGTACACGATGAATCGTTGGTGGATCGGGTCGTGTTCGAAAGACGAGGCTGAACCATCAAGTCACAGTAGACCCATTACAAAGCGTGATCTTTGTTCAGTTATACATGCTATTTTGAGAAATCGGAGATCTTATACCACTAAAAATTATAATAATTACTATTATTCTAATTATTATTATTGTACTCTTTTGCAAACAATAATAGAACAGGAAACACGGATTGTTGCCAGTCGAGGATGATATATTCACACCGGTTTCTGTGAAAAAACTTACAACTGATTTGTTGCTCTCGCATTTTTTTAAATGAATTATTTCCGTTTCTTTTTATAACCAATAATCTTTTAAAAATGCAAATCTAGAAAAGAATACGCCGTAATTAATATAAAATTTTAAGAAATGCCCCAAATTTTTTCTTTTCATTTTCTAAGCTTCAGTTTTCTCAAGACGTTTCAGTTTCTAAGAATTTATCTGGTTCCCAGAAAATCCATGTGTCATAAAACATAAATGCAATTTTTGCAGTAATTTTAGCACACACGCACACGCATGCACGCACGCACAGCCTCCCCATCTATACAGATGGATCTAAATCGGCTGATCAGGTTTCATTTGCCAATTGTTTTTCCGAACACAGTTTTTTCTTTTCGTCTTCATCCTTCCTGTTCCATTTTCACAGCTGAGATGACTGGTGTCTTGTATGTCTGTCTCTTAAATTATTTCATATACATGGTTTCTTAATGTTAAAATAAAAGATTTTCTGTACATTTTTTTGAAATTCATTTTTTACTTTCCCTTACGATTCGTTGCATGTACTCTTACAAACACTTTTTCATTGTTAGAATGCGTGAGTGTGCTGTTTAATGATGTTTGCGAGTTTTAAATGAGCCAATAAATAGTTTTGAAATATTAAAGAAAACTTTCAAAATTTTAAAAATGTTACACTTTACTTCTTTTATAAATATATTATTTTGTGAATATTTTCTCGTTTTTAAGTGATTATTTTGTAAAAAAAAGCTTAAAGATTCGAAGCTCAAGTCCGAAAAATAGTAACATGATAATGTTTTAGGTTTAGTTTTTAGTTTCAGTTATATTAACGTCCCGTTTTTGAAGCAACACGAGGGCTATTTTGGGACGGACCTCGTAATTTTGAACCTCGGTCAGATGACGAGAACGACACCTGAGCTGGCACCCCCTCTCCAAACTTCCACGCCACACCAACGGGAGGACGTTTGACATAGCCCAGGACAGGACGTGGGACAGGCCCCATACACGGCGGATCTTCGGTGGAATCGGGTCTCGAACCTGGAGCCCTCCGGCCCCAAGGCCGAGACCCTACCACTAGGCCACCGCGGCCCAATAATGTTTTAGACTTGATTCGCCTGTATATTATTTTTACATATTCACTCTTAACCCTTTAACTGTGAGTACTTTCTTATATGTGTGGTTTTAAAACACACATATAAGAAACAAAACACCCGCAGTTAAACGGTTAATGACAGCAATGACAACGAGCATACAAAATTATATTTAATATCCTTGCAACGCGCGTGTATTTAAATGCAGTAACTAAAACGATGAAAAGTATTGTTGAAAAATATACTTAATTTTAAAAAAAATTATTAAAATTAGAGAAAAATTGTACGGAAATAAAATTGGTATCACTGAAAAATTAATTTTTGAATTTTAAAGTAGTACAAAAGTATTTTTTGTGCAATAATATTCTCCAAGGTTGTTGAGGAAAAACGTTAGCATTTCGATGAGTTTTTAATTATCTTTTCTTATTGAGCACTCTGTAGGGAGTTTTGAACGATTTTTGCATCCTGCACGTCGCATCGCGCAGTTTACAGATAGTATCCAGCCTATCAACATTATCATGTTAAGAAAAATGAATGTGTTATAGCTTTTTTTTCAGTTATTATATATATATATATATATATATATATATAGTATAGGATTGGCTTCATGATATGTCTTGTTTACTTTGTTTATGTAAGATCATATATAACAAGTTTTATTTAGATTTATATTATATATATATACAAAATCGATTCCCAAGATCGATTGGCATTTGATTGTTGGAATTTCAATTCCGGGTTGTCTTTTTCATAGTAGTAATAGTATATAATCTAACTATCTTTGTATTTCACATTATTTTAACATTATTTTAATTTTTAGATTAATATATGTGTATATATTGAAAATGTGACACGCGTTTTGATTGTTTGAAATTTTTAACTATATATATATTAAAAGACTTCAAACAATCAAAACACGTGTCACATTTTCAATATATACACATATATTAATCTAAAAATTATATATATATATAGTTAATAATGCGACATATCAGTTCTCAAGGCTGATAAGCATTTGATTGTTGGAATTCCAATTTCTGGGTTGTCTTTTTCATAGTAGTAATAATCTAACTAGTATTAATTCATTAGTTTATAATCTATCTTTTTGTGTTTCATTGTATGATTATTAATAAGGTAACGTTATTTTATTTTTAATTATAATTATCAATTTAATAATTGTTTATATTGAAAATCTTACTTGAATTTTGATTGTTTGGAATATATTTATATATATATATATATTGCAATGTAATCGATTTTAAAGAATATTTGTTGAACGAACTGGCATTTATAAAATGAACTCTTACGAACTAGAAAAAAAGAGTAAAATCAAAATTTCCTAAGAGGAAATATCATTCACACTAACATTAATTCTAAGAGACCTCCAGGGAATTTGTAAGTAAAAAATTAATAGAAATACGAGTCAATTCGGGAAATATGAGTTTGACATAATCAAATTACGTCAACCAATATTTTTTTAAAAAAACTTTTTCCACTCGCATCCCCTTACCAGGCGGAAAAAAAAAAAAAAAAAAAACCCTTCGCAATCTCATTTATATAACAACAACAAAAAAATTGTAGTAACCTTTTTTTATGTGGAACACGAATTAAAAATAGTTATTCGGTAAATTTTAATGAAATCTCGAAGTCAAGAGGAATTTATTTCTGAACTCTTTTTACTTACAGATGTTGAAGAACCCGAAAATAGGTGGTCCTGTGAAAGTTTTCACGATCCCAACATTTTTCTACGCAGCCCCGCTTGGGGTCATGATTCAAACTAAGCCTTGATGCAAAAGATTTTATTCATAAATCTAACAAGCTAGCATATAAACACAACAAAATCATAATAATCTTTTTTTCTTATATTTGTGAACAAATCATTCCTTCCCACGTTCTTTTTCTTCTCTATCCCTGATTTATCATGATAATGTTGATGCCAAATCTAGTACAAAAAATAATAGCAAATAAAAAGAAAGAACAATAACTGTGTAAATGGAGAGAAAAGCAGCTCTCTCTGCTTCCGTTGGCGGTGTTGGGACGCGATCGCAAGGAAACCTTAGCAACCCGCTCTATTGCGGTGTGCTGGTCCGGTTCCAGCCAGTCTGGAGCTTCTCTCCCATTGGTCAGATCCTCGAGGAACAAGGGGAAAAGCTACGCATATGAAATTCGGCGCAGAACAGCTGATGCTTTTCGCCGGCAGAGAAATGACAGCATGGTGTTTCGAACGGCAGCGATGATCAAGAACTTTGTATTTCTCTGAAATAATCATTTGTCGGTCTGTGGTTGATCCTCCCTCTTCAAGAATACAGTTCCAATGACTTTGAAGAGAACCTCCATGTTCCTAGCCATGTTGCCGAAGTGAGATTATCTGTTTGTGAATACTGTATTAGAAAAGTCTTTGATTTTGTTGGTGGAATATCCTTAATTAAATAAAATTCGCGATGCCTCCACTAAGGAATGGATCATCTCTTTATCTTAATGGATCTGGTGAGTGATCTTTGATTTTTTATATAATTAAAATACAGTATAGTATGTGAATGTCAGTATTTTAAGGAAAGATTTGTGAAATCAATCATTGAAGGTATACAGCAATCATTTTGCGTGGGATTTTGAAAAATCCAGGCAAAAGTGTTGAAATTAAAATTGTTCCTGTTTGAAAACTATTCGAAGTATTTGAATGTAAAATTTCATTTGAATGACTAGCAGTCAGAAAAAATCTAGCAACGTTCAGAAGCAGTGAAGCCAAATTAAAAAAACTGGGTTACAACCCAATCGTAGCGATAAGTTACTAAAAATGTGTATGTCCTCAAATATAGATGAATCTCTATGTGTGTATGTTACTTACTATTGGGCATGTTTCATTGTGCATCAGAAACTTCCATTATATGAAAATTATTGATTTTTTATGAGGTTATCTGTTTATGTAAAAAATTGACATAAAAATTCTGCCAAAATTATGCTAAATGAATTGCCATTTTTTTTTTTTTGCACATATCAATCTGTTGATGTTGATGGATCCCTGTCACATTGCTACTTGTTGAATGTTAATTATTTTAAAAATCTGAATGTTGAATTTCTTGACACATGCACAGTACTATTTTATTGTCTGAATATATTGTGGAAGGAATATAACTTTTTTGAATAAAATTCCTTTTTATTTTTAAAGCTATCGACAGTGACACCTCTCGATAAATTGATCTTGGGTCAACCACTTTGACAGCTGAATTGAATAGTCTAATTGATCAATTTGTTTTTGTGTCAGCAAGATTTTTACCAAATGCTGAATTTAAGATTTTTTGACATTTTTTCATATTTACTCTATTAATTTTCTTGAGTAAAACTATTAAATGAAATTATTTGTATTAAAAAATGAATAAAAACTCCAGAAATTATGAAAGGTTATTTAAAAGAAGACGATGCATACAGATCTATAAGTGTAAAAGGATTGCATGTATTGAAATACGTATAATTTGTGTATTTTTGGAATCAGTAACAAAAGTTTATTTGTAACAGTAGGGTTCATTTCAGAACAACGAGAATTTTATATCAATTGTGTCAGTTTTAACTCTTAATATTTTCAGCTATGGTGATGCAGTTTGAAATGTTAAAATTGTTTATAAAATAAAGCACTGAAACTGTACGTTTATTTTTCACGTGTTTATTGCGTTAAAACATTCGGCACCTTGTTGGTTTTAAAACAATATTCGTAAAAGGAGCACTGTTTAGTTTTAAAATGCCAAGTTTCAAGACTTGTAAATTGGAGCAATATTTTTAACATTTTTAATTATTAAATAGCATTAATTATTCTAACAAGTATAGATATAAAATATTATTCCTCCTTACAAATTTTTAAAATGATTTTTCAACTTCATTATTCCGTTTGCAGATGCACATTAAATACAAGTCTTATATTCGACTTGCATGAAAATACGTTTCTTTTCAAATCTATATTTAAAGTTCCGTGATCTACATGATATTCATGCGGTGGTATATTTTATAGAAATAACCTGTAAATACTTCTTTCTTCTATTTTCTATTGAGTTTTTCAAACTTTTGAAAGAGCATTACAGATGTTGAAAAATAAGATGGCTTTATTCATAGAATACGAGATATTTAAGTGAATAAAACATTTCTTAATAAAACAACAATGCATATAATTTGTGAATTGTTGAGTGCTCCATTTAGAAAGTTGCAGAGTATTAAATTCAAGTGTTTTATCACATAACTCGTTTGCCAGAACGATCTAGAATATTATTTCCCACAGAATAATTTAAAACAAGTTTTCCGAACGGAGCAGTCATTATCAATTTCTCCATCTTCTGGCAATAATGTCATCAAAACCGGCAAATAGCTTTCATCGTAACTCATTACCGTGAAAGGAATGGCAAAAACTCCTTAAGTGAGGAATTAAGTTTCTTAGACCGAATGCGAATTCTCATTACTCGAAGTTTAATAGTCTTTGGTAAGCGTGATACCGAAATTTACTTTGTCAAGTTATAATTTGGAATGGGTTTTTTTTTGAAGAAATCGATTTTTAAAGAAATTTAATTTGTATGTATTTCAAAGGACAATTATCTTTATATAAGGATAATTATCTTTAATTTTTTTCAGTCTAAGTTTAGAATTTTGAAAACTTCTTGCTTTTCGTAATTTTTCTGTTTTATTTTTTATTTATTTGAACTTTATTTTATGTATTAACTAAGTGATCACAACTGGGATGGAAATTTACTCAATGAGAAATGTATGGGTTATTTATACTCAATGAGAAATTAGTCCGGCAACAATAGTCTTGATATTAAGTCCAGTGACTGCGATGGGGGGAGGGGGCAAAAAATTCATAGACACCTTAAAGTACCCCGGAGGCTAGGGGGTAGACAACAAAATTTAAAAATTTAGTTACAAAATTAGTTAGATTTCCCGGACACTACTGGTTTTTTTATAATTCATAGTTTAGGCCGCTAAAATGAAAAAAAAAAAAAAAACACCCGCAAAAAGTGGGGGGTGGGCGATTGCCCCCCCCGAGTCGCTTCCACTGATTGAGTGCACACTTATAGGCATCTCTCACCACTGATTGTAATAGTCCACAGAACCTATAGACATCTATCACCACTGATTGTAACAGTCTACAGAACCTATAGGCATCTCTCACCACTGATTGTAACAAGAACAGGTGGACGTAATTATGAACTGAGGAACCAGCCATCATTTTATGGATTTCAAGTTAACTGCATTTGAAAAACTGAACAAACTGCAATTTTCCGTCGACTCGCACTCTTGTCAAGCTTTACACTCTTTGGGCAAGCTGGTACGGCTTGGGAAATAACAGCAACAAAAGAAAAAACGTTGCCCAACTGACAATTTATAATGCAATGAATAATTTTGTAAAAAATTCAAAATTCAAAAAATTATTTTTTCTTTCAGAATTTTTCTGTAATGTTTTGTGAAATCATCTGTACTCTAAATATGTAGCTCGGAATTGGTTTCCTATTGTGTAATTGGGTTTGATTGGAAATGCTTGTAAACCAGCTCCCTCTTTCTATGACGTCATTTGAATGGCTACCGGGAACAGTTCCTAGTCTCCAACCTGGAAACTCGGGTAGCCCTGATGATATCGTTCATGTTATCAATAAATTAATTACAACGTTTAATTTCCATATCGAAACTTTAGTGATTATTGATTTTTGTTTTAAAATCATCTTACGTCATTTCATTCACCGGCTTCTGTAATCCCACTACATGATTCTGGGTTCGAATCTATTATGCTAATCTCCATGCATTCTTGCCGTTCTCGCTATAGGTATATTCAGATTGGTGTAACTTTTATAGTTAAAATAATTTTTGCACCGTCAATCTTCGTTTCTGATTGAAAAGCCTAGTCTCTGCTACTGGCCTCGTGTAAATCCTGCTTTACTGAAAAACTAGAAGACCGATGTGTGCTTTAGCAACAAATCACGCACAGCTGTAGGGATTCACGCTAGAGATTTTCCTTCAAGCAAAACACAAATGCGGACCAGCTCCTTCCTAAAAGTCCGCCAGGATGGCAACCTACCCCATATATTGGAGCAAAGTCATATTTCTATCTCTGGCGATACTCAGATGCTCGGAGGTCGCTTTGACCAACAAAGGATCACACTTCCCCTTTATCATGAGTCTTGACTCGGGTACTAGACCAAATGGGATTAGAACCACCGCCTAGTTTAACCCTCTGATTCCTAAGGCCATTGGAATAAAGGGACCTCAAAATACGGGAACGCCCGAACTCCTCTATCAAAGATGAGGAAAATGCACCCCCCTCAAAAACCACAACGACAGCTGGCACTGATCGAATTCTAAGAAACCACACCCCCTTTCCCTTAACGCGCATCTGGGCGAGCCACCCTAACGAAGAAAGTACGCACCGCGGATGTGAAATCAATCACACTTAACGAAAAGGGGTGGAGATTTTAGAGTGATATTAGAACATTTCGGACGGCCATCGTGATTTGCTTGAAGGGACGTATGGGACGTTCCCGTATCGATAGAGTTAAACTGGAACTTTGTTTCTGTTATGAAGCGTTTCTTAGGAAGAGGATATGGTGACACCACCATGTACAATGTCGGCTTTTCGTTCGAATCCATAGCGACTTCACTGTGAATGGCTATTTGTAGTTCTTCATTTAGATGAAATCGATAGAAACGAATTACAAATTCAAGAAATGATACCCTTGTAACAGATGAAACTATTCGTATTACACCTTATCGAACTCCGCAAAATATGAGTAATACAGGCCAACCTTTTTCTTTAAAGTAATTAAAACTTCATTTTTTTTCTTAACTCTGACCATTCTTTTATTCATTTTTACTATTGCGGGCCGCGAAAGTAACTCGGAATGATAAAATATTTCCTTATTTGAGTCCCGGACACGCTTCAGTCATTGAATGCTAATCTTAATATCCATTCAATGAATTCACCATTGTGCAATCGAATTTGGAACAGAGAAATCGAGTTCTCTCGTTGAGTACCATAATATGATTTATGACTACGATAAGGAAGAAATTAAGCTGTCGAGACGCTTTTTTACAGTAATAAATCTATTTATAAATCGCATCTTATTGTAGAATAATGTGATTTGCGGTTTGATTTCAAAGTGACTCAAGCAGTTATTAGCTAGTCAAAACCAGTTACAAAATTTAATTTTATGGTTTTCTTGAATAGGTATGTTTCAAAACTAATTAAGTTTAAGGCCTTCTGGGAATTTTAAAACCACGTATGCTTTAATGAAAGTTTTAAGAAAAATGTCGAAAGTAAAGGTTTGCAGTCAATAAGATAAGGTTAGTAAAAATTATTTGATGATACCATAAAACCATCCATTCGCTTAACTGCTTGTGGCCGCGGCATCCTGGTAGCTGACTAGGCTTCGAGACCCCAGGGCCGCGGGCTCGAAACCCCAGATTCCACCGAAGATTCGCCATGTTTGTGGACCTGGTACACGTTAAACCCGCTGTCGTTGTCAAATGCATTTCCGATGCTGTGGTGTGGAAGTTAAGAAACGGATCAAAATTACGAGGTCGGAATCTAAATAAACCGTGTCGTATAGCTTCAAAACGGGACGTTAATCAAACTCAACTACTTTAAAACCGCTGGAATTTACATGAATCAAGTTTTCGTTTCAAGCCAGTTCGAATCAAGCTAGGTAAAGTCAAGTTGGACATATTGCCAACTTGATTTTGCAACACTGCCTGTACCTTTCCTTCTGTTTGGGCTAATTTTTTGATAAATCTAGCAAAAGCAATGACGATAGTTGAGAACAAACTGAATGCCGTGTTTGATGTAGACGATAAAATGTCTTCAAAATACAATATCGAGATATTCAGAACCTGTTTCAAATAATTTTATAATTTTATTTTATTGGAGGATTGACCTAATTGTTAGTCCGATGTATTAATATTTATCAGGTCGATGCTAATATCTTGTAATAAGGCCCGACCTGTGTAGGACTCGGATAGGCATTTACCAGAGTATTTACTCTTACAGTCCTCCAATAGAGCATTTACAAAATTACCATTTAGCGATCATTTCATAAAATACTATTCTTAACACGTTCGCTGCCAACTACGAGATTGGACGACTGGACAAGACCGCCGACTAAGAGTTATCTCTTATGATCTTAATACGATTGTATCAGATTGGCGTCTGGGATCGGAGAGTGCAGTTTTTAGAGCATTTACCTTTACACTCTTCCGTAGTACATTTACAAATTTACCATGTAGCGATCATTTCATAAAATACTATTCTTAACACGTTCGCTGCCAGCTACGAGATCGGACGTCCTGGACAAGACCACCGACTAAGATTTATCTCTTATGGTCTTAATACGATTGTATCAGATTGGCTTCTGGGATCGGAGGCAATTTGCTTTGACAGCTAACGTGTTGGGCCCGATCGCCTCGATAGTAGGAAATACATCTTTGAAAGATGGCAGTTGGGCAGTTGCTGTTATTTCTTGGATTTCAGCTTTTCATTTCTACGAAAGATGATTGATAAGCGATTTGAAGGAAATACCCACCATACGAGCATCTTTCTCCACATCTGTTGGAATAACGCCCACCAGATGAAGGTCATGCGGTCTCTCTATTGTGGGAACTAACGGGTAATTTTGCGGTTTGTGCCCATCGGCTTGCTCTGCAGTTCTGTTTTATCATTTCAGTCCCTGTGAGAAGATTTTTTTAAATCTATTTTTTGTCCAAATGATGACATCACTAAACCACAAATAACACAATTTAAAATCTTATTAAATTCCGTTGAGAAATGATGAAAAACATTCTTACAGTTAATCATGAAATAAACTCAAATTTTACTGAAATTGTGAGGAGAGTGTGGGACATTTGATCATTTGAGAGGATTTATTTATTTACTAGGTGTTTTGGGAAATAGAATTTTACTGCTATTTCCGTTGTGATGCTTAAATAAATGTGTTTTTATGTAATTTAAAATATAGCAAAAAAATTTCATGAACTTTTAGATCAAGAATGCGAAGAATTTTTTACTTATTCCATTAGAAATTTTTTTGCCTTTTAGTGAAAAGAAATTTCATTAACTGGACATAGGAATTTCTTATATGGGGCACAATGTTTGTAATTTTTTTAAAAAACGTATCTATTTGAAAAACGTTAATTCTTTGTGCTTTGGCTATTAAAACCATTATAAACTTAATTTGCTTACAATATAGTTAAAACCCTTTTCTGTTAAAATTATTATATACAAGGTGAGTAAAAATGAATGCCCCGATTTCAAAGCTTTGCTATGCAACTGGTAGTTGCTGTTTTTATTTAAAAGTAACATATTCAAGTTTTGAATGCAAGTTTGTTGGACAATAAAGCTTTGAATTTTGACCCACTCTATATTATGGTTCTTATGTCATGTAATTTTCAAGAAAATTCAACAGTTAATCTGATGGTAAATGGTTTCAGAATGGCTAATATAATTAACCTAGCAGAATATCAAATTTATTGAATGTGCTCAGAACGGTTACATTAAAGGCTGTATCAAGTATGGAATTTAATACTGGGTTTCAAGTCTGGCTGGGCCGAAGATTTAGACGAATCGGATATGAAATATTTGGCAACGGCAACTGAATAGAACTTATGAAATAACTCTAGATTACGAAGAAACTTGCAGTTCCTCATTAGAATTAAGTAGCATTCAAATAGAATTTTTGAAATTACTGGTTAATAATAAAAAATGAAATTAAATTAATAATGAGATAGAACACTTCCTCGTAATTAGAGTTTTGGTGATAAATTTAAGGAACTCGAGAAATACAAGGGCCAGTGACAATAAAAAAATATGAGTGGACAGATTAGTAGGAATTACTCTTTATTGCGATCATTTTTCAGTTTAATGCTTATGGTAAATATATTTGCGCCGCAATGGCAAAAGAATTTTGGAAAAAGTTAAGAGGAAAAAGAAGTGATTGTATGAGTTGTCAAGAGCTTTCACCCATAATGTAGCTCGTTTTTAAGTTGAAAAAAGAAACGATTTGGATAATGTTAAATGGTTTAGGGGGCTTGCAATTAAAGTTAAAAATCGACACGTCTTCTCCTAATTGCTGGAAAATTAACAAAGCCGTGATATAGTTAGCATGAGGCCTTTTCTTGGTACTAAGAGTTGCTGGACTTTATGTAGGAAATCTTGAAGAAGTTCCAAGATATTAAGTAAGCTATTAGTTACGAGTAAGCTGACAACACAGGCTTACTCGTAACTAATAGAAATTCGAAAGCTCAAAAAGTTCGATTTAAAATCTGATCTGTAACTCTCCCCTAAGAAATATTTGGACCATGAAAAGAAAAAAAAGTTGTACCAATCTTCCAGCGTCATTGGAGATAATTTAGAAAACCTAGATAAAGTGGTATCGATCCTGTTTCTGGGATCTGTTAACACGGAAAAGATAAAACTGAAAGCCGTCTCTGGAAGAGGACGATAACGTACCGTAACATTCATCACAGAAACGTCTTCTCTATTAAATATTTTATTTGCAAAAAGTGAATTTAATCTTGATTTAGGTAATGGTTTAGTTCTGTAATAACTTTTCATGACAAATGTTACGTTTTGGGGGATACTGATATGAGAAATGTTGTCCTTTCCCCTTCCTTTGACACACTCTTGCAAGAAGAATTGAGAATTTATTTAAAAAAGAAATATACTAACACTTACAGAACTCATTGGACTCAGAAAATAATGTTCCTTGGTGTCTGGAATACAAATGGGCATTCAGTAACAAATGTATTGGTTATTAGAATTTTAAATTTAAGGAAAAATGATTGCATTTAACTTATGAATGAAAGAAACATAGTGCTGAATATTAAATAAAATTTGTGGCTAGGATTTATGGGTACGTATCCTTAGAATTATTTCATAAAACTGCTATAATTGCTTCCTATGACAATAATGGAATTTCGCTGTTTGCTTTTAATTATATATATATATATATATATATGTTTTAACTGTCTGTTTATTCTCATGTAAGTCAATTACATTTATTTATTTCAATAAACATTGTTTCCTTTTTACTCACTTTTATTTAAGTTGCTTCACCTTTATAAAGATGGAATTTTGTAATCTATTTTTTCGTCGTTTCCTGATGTTTTAGAGTTATGAAATTTTCTACATTTGTGTGTTATCGAAGACAAAACACTATTTCGATGTTTACAGAGTTAATTATCTGTTAATCGATTAATTTAATTAAATTTTGAATCCATGCGAGTGGCGCCAACTGGTAGTGAATTTTAGAAAAAACGATTTCACGATTCTATAATATTTATAATAAAGAATTACAAAATAAATATTAAAAAGAAGGTAATTAAATTTAAAAATGTATTTTTAGTACATTAATAAAAGTGTGTTTTCTTTAAAAAACTTTTTTATGCATTATATAAAAAAATATGATTAAATTTCATTCGAAGGTGATTCATCAGTAGTGTGTTAAAGATGTTCTTTAAATGGCGCTTGTGGAAAACAAAAAGGAAGCGAATATAGTTTTCTGGGTGTTTGAATTTGAACTTATAAAGTCGCATCATAATAGATTGTTCAGTAGCATTGTATCACAAAGGCATGAAAACTCAACCAAATAAGGGGGGCGGATATCTATATCTAAGAAAAATAACACTCCAATCGCAGACGATTTTTATTATTTCTGCATAAATTTTTAAAACATCTTTTTTATTCGCATCACTCATAATTCATAATCGCTATTTATATGCAACGCTTGAGGATGAGAACAAATGCGTTTGCAACGAAGAGAACTGCTCGAGTATAATAATGTCGCCCCCCATGCTTAATGAAGACACTATTAGGAGGTAAAATCGGTTCAAAATTAATATTTAAATGATTTATTTATCGATAAAACATAACACATTATTATTTAAACTAATATTTACTGTCTTGTTTATCATTGAAAGATTAGTCTACGTCTACCAGAGTGAAAATAAGAAATGAAAATTGTGTCTAGCATTATAGCATGGATGATATAAAAATTAATAGAAAAGTGTTGTGAATTGCGTATAGAAAAACAAGTGAAAATAGCATATACAGTAACGACCAATGAAAACTTGCCACCGTAGGTTTTGTCGTATTTTTTACACGAGGTTGAAGTAGTCAGTCACTTGAAGGATGACACAGTAGCAGAAACGATGATGCGATCATGTGTTCAAATTGCAAACTGATCAAGTTACTTTTTTCAACAGTGTAATTTATCCAGTACCAATTTTTAATGCCATATTCATAAAAAATGTAAGTGGTGTTTTTTTCCTTAGCCACTACTGTATATTTATGAAGCTAAATTGAAGTATTTAATTGTGCAGTAAAACTTCTGTTGTTGACTTTTAAAGAACAGTTTAAGTTACAAAAATCGAGTTTTCGTTTAAAACGTTTCCAATGTTTAAATAATAGTGACTGGTTTTTGTTTAAATCTGAGATTTTTGTTTTAAAAATTGATACAACCAAGTTGAAAAGAGCGAAGAAGAAGTTGCGGTTCGAGTCATAGATAATTTTTTTCAGGTGAGCGACCGTTGCAAACGGAAATCGACGCCTCATTGAACAAAACGCCTTTACGTCACTTGCTGACACTTTTTCCCCCGTTGCAAAATTGCCTAATTCAGGAAAGTATGTCATAAAAAAAGAATATTTACCAACCAGTTTCACTCATTTGACATATTGAAATTAGTTAGTAAACGTGTATTTGCGTGCTGAAGACGGAGTGGAATGCTTAGTTGTAAGATAATCCGTACGAAATAGAATGTATCCTTTTTCTTCCCGATTAGTCGCATGCAAGTGAGAGATCATATAAAACTATACGTGAGAATTAGTTATAACCTGTAATAGTATGCTCCTTATAAAATATTACCTTTTGTAATGTTGAAATTTCTTGAATATCGTTGTACACCACCTATCTCAATTTTTTGAAATTTCAAAGAGACAGAAAAAAAAACTGAATTTTTCGCAAACATTAACGAATATTTCTTAATGTTTTTAGGATTTCACACGGCTATGAGACCGCCTAATTCTACTAGACGTGAAAAAAAAAATAACTGTTTTTAGTTTTTTTCTGCCTCTTTTGAAATTTCGAAAAATTGAGATAGGTGGTGTTGCTTGTTAAACGACCATATATATATACATTGAATATTTGACGTTAATCATCAAAATTGAAATCTTATAACAGAATTAAAATTAAGCCTAAATGATATTTTAATTCAGCTTTGCATTATTAGTTGAAATAAATCTTTCTATTTAAAAGGGGTTTAAGACAAGAGGAAAATTCAAGTTGAATCATTTTCCGATCTCAGTAAGAGAAATTCTAGTATAATCATTTTCAGGTCTCAGTTTGAAATCTACCTTTAAAAAAAGTGTTAAATCTAAAAATCGATATTTTTTACCTCACAAACGCATCGAATTTAACTCTTTTCTTTCTTCTTGATTTTCATCCGAAATGATAAAATAAAATAGTAAGGTCCGTTAACTATTTCGCTGGTCCCAGTGATCTTAAGTGCAATATTCTCCGATCCATGGGGCTTAACATGACGCTTAGGAACGGAAAATTAATATTAGTCTGCAAATAAATCTACATTTAATGTATTAAATTGTAATGTCTGCCTGTGCATATACACTGGGTGCCTGAATTTCCCTTTCATTTTGGTCACTTTTTTTTGAAGTACTCTGTATAATAGAAACTGATTTTTGAGTATTCAATACGTCTAAATTCAGCCACTCTCTCCCAACCAATTGTTAATAACATTGATATTCATCTTGGGATTTTTGGAGTGCACATAAAAAATTTGTTCGTTTTGACATAATTCATACATAAACCAACACAGATATCTCATTTTATGATGCTTGAATAAGACATATATTTTTCTTCGTCTAAATTTTCGTAAAACTAGGCGTTTCCAATCCTCTCTCGCAATCATTTGCCGAACTCCAAGGGTTGACGTGTAATCCTCTTAGATCCGCTTCGCTCGTTGTGAAAATGTGCTAGCTAAAACTCCCAGAAAACTAACGTTTAACAGACGATAAAGGAGAAAAGATGTTGTATTTTCGGCTACGTGTTGGATAAAGTTTTTTTAGATTAAACAAAGTCTTAAAATTTTACACTTTGCAAATCTGAAGTTCTTGTGTGTTTCGTGTGTTAAATAATAATAATAATACCCAGTTCTTTTTTTTTTCTTTTTGTCTGACTATCTGAAATAAGTAATCCCCCAAACTGACGTATTTACAAATGGTTTCTTCCATTCTGTATACAGCTATCTGAGGTGTGATCAAAATTAATGCAAGTGAAAGGTGTTTGAATGATTATGATTTAAATTTAAAGATATTTTTAAACCCTTAAATCTTCGCTATTATAGGCTTTTCTCTTAAGGGAACTTTTATACGCTGGAAATTTCTTCGCTTGTTACCAAAGAGATCGCGAAAAAAAAAAAGCACAAAAGGCTTGGTAATGCCAAGATTGGCAGAATGACAAATATAATGTTTAGTACTTTTGGATACTGTTATACTCACATCTTTCACGAATGATGAAATGTGTGCATCACTGCTTTTCTGAAATTTAAAATTTCAACTAGAAAGAATAGGAACATATAGTATCAGAAAAGTCGGTTGTTAAGTTGTCCTCATATTTGTTCCTTATTTTGTACATTCCAGTCGTATTTTTTAAATGTACTTAAATAGTAAGCGTGAATCAAAATATTAATAACAGGTCAAAACTGTTAATTAAAATTTTTTTCGTTTTTATTTTGAAATGTTTTTAGACTGACAACCTCAAAACTTTAATTTTTATGAATCTTTTTGACACACGGATATAAATACTTCTGATAACACTTGTAAGCAATGATTTTATAGCATTCTTCCTCGACATATTTTTGAATGCTGATGTCATTTTTTTGTCCAAATTCATTTAAAACATATTTTTTATAGAAGCAATTATTACCCTAAAAAAACTTGTTGACGACAAAATGTCATATTTTTTTCTTTTCTACTATTTTTCCATCAGAAATCTATCTAGAATCATCACAATGTCATGATCCATGACTTATGTTTAATAAGATCCAGGATTAGCTATCTCGAACTGTAAACAAAACTATTCATGCATGAACGAAATGGCTAATATGTGGTGGAACTATGAGTGAAAATTTAAAAACAGCCAGGTTGTCACTAAAACATTTTAATGTATAGTTATTAAGTCGGGCACTTACATTCTTATTTTAACTATACCTGCATTTGACGAGGAACCGCCTACTTTTTTTTGTGAACATTTTAAAAGTTTGGTAACCTCTTGTTTGTCAGGAAATTCTTAACATTTTTTCCTCCAGTTTAATGATCGCATTAGTGAAAAATAGGTATAAACACCCAAAGTTATTTGTGTGGTAAAAACAGCTAAAAATGAAATATTGAGAAGAATTTGTTTTGGAAAAATTCAGTTTTGTAATTTTTGCTTCTGCTGTAAATTACGTGACATATCCTTTCCACATGGCAGTGGCGTAGCAATCGGGGGACAAGGGGGGGGGGGGTTTATTGATGCCCCAGGTGCCAGTTTTAGGGGCAGCATAGAGCCAAACCATCACTGCGTGTATATAACTTTTTAAAATAAAATATGATGAGGGGCGTATAAAAATACCATTCTCAGCGTGTCACTCACTAGGGATGGCGGTTATTGCAAAACAACCGGTTTTTTTTTCACCCCCTGTTTAACCTGACGGTTAAAACCGCTCAAAATAACCGGTTTTTTTCAAAGCAATGTTTGTGTACAGAATTTATTATTATTAATGATATACAATAAGTAAGTATTAATACAATAATTAATTAATGTAATGAGTATTGATTATAAATAAGTAATTAATACAGTATGTATTAATAATAAATGAGTAATTATTGCAATAAGTAAGTATTATAGACAAAATTTTTTTATTAACATTGTTTTCACAAGAAATTAATTCATTGTTCAATATTTACCATCTAATCTGCTCATAAAGACTCTTTCAGCAATGTGTTGATCCGTGGGTCGGCACCTCTCATCGGAAAAAACATCATTCAACGTAGATACGAATCTTTTGGATGCCACAGAACTTCCGGCTAAAGTTATATATTTTTTGGTTACAAAAAACAGACGCCGTTTGCAGACAAAATTTTGTATTAGTATTGTTTTTGCAGGAAATCAATCCATTGGCCAATATTTATCTGTTCATAGAGACTCTTTCAGCAATCCGCCAACCAACAGACGCCTCGAGTAAGCGGTTGTCGGTGATTGGCCTAAGATATGATATTCAAAGCTTATATAACTTGGTAAATTTTAGTCGAATCTAAAATCGAGCCTATCTTCCGACCCAGTTTCCCCACCCCCCTGGTTTTTGGTTTAAAAAAACCGGTTTAAACCGGAGAAAAAAACCGGTTTTCGGTTTAAACCGGTACTTTTTTCCCGTCCCTACCACTCACCCTCGCTACGCCACTGACCACGGTGAGAAATTGTTAGTGCGCTTGTGCCTCCTTTTAAAGTCAAATTATGATCAAGGGACGAAACAAAATACCATGATCCGTGAGCTGTTTGCTCAAGTTAAATCAATAATGATGATTAGGAGGCGGCGAAAAAAATCATATGACACGGGCGCCACTTGCCCTCGCTACACCACTGCCACGTGGTATTGTAATTAATTCACGATCTATCAGAAGTTTTTGAGATGTTGCTACTGAAGCCTTACAAATCATAATTTGGATAATCAGATACGACATTTAGAAACTTATTCTGTCTCCGTGCTCCCTGTCTAAATATAGACAAATCCAAACTAAAAAGAATACGTGAGGGAGCGTGCAGTTGGCTTTTATGGTAAAGGCCAAATTTGCCCATGTTGCCCTAAAAATAGTGGTTGCATACTAAACTAACTTTAAAATTTAAAATACATTTGTCATATATTTATGACTTGTCAAGTTATTTAGATTCTAAAGTTTTCTTCCCGCAGTAAAAATCCGACATTAGCATATGTTCAAAACTTTCAGATCGAATAAAAAAACTAATATCTTTTTAAGAAAGGAAAAAAGATGTAGAACATTAATGAAGTATGTCTATAAGAGTGATACATAAGAATTAAAATCGGTGAATGATAACGGAAATGGAACCAAAGCCATTTCTTTAATATTACTATTTTTATTTTTCAGTGTATTGGAGTGTTCGAAATAAATTCTTTCCACACGCTACTGTTGATGGATTAACATGGATGCAAATGTGGCATTGTAATAAAATAGTTGAAACAATTTCTTTTTCCTGCTGAGACAGCAAGTTAGAATCTTTAACCCTTAACGGCCGAAAAGCCCCGCTACGGGGACATAACACTTATGCCATAGAAAACGAAAGGCCCCACTGCGGGGACATGAAAAGAATTTAGTTTTAATTTCATTTATTTATCATCGCTGTAGTTTTCTTTAACAAATATTGCAACTTATTACATCATTGGCTTGTTGATAAGATCATACTTTCAAAATTAAAAAAAAAAATTAATTTCATTTATAAAATTATAAATCGACTAAATATATTGAATTTATATCTAACTGACGAGTTTAAATGTTTAGTTTAAGTTTTCATCCTTATAAACATTTTAGAATTTCGCCTAATTTTCCGTCGTCTTATGGGTGAGTATTACAAAAAAAGATCTCGGCCGTTAAGGGTTAACTAAAACCAGCAACTATACCTTTAAGTATTGCTTTAACAAGGAACCATTGATTGGAAAATCGGCCTTTTAAGATTTCCGATAGTTAGCTAACCAGGCTGTCACGGACATGATTATTCTTTTGCCGAAAGCTCATAAAACTATCAGTTTTATCTCCGTTTTTCCAAGAAAGACAATGTGTATTGATTTCTTCAAATTGGCAGTGATGGACGTATTGGCTGATTGCAGTGCAAGACAAAAAGCAAATGCCTTCCGGCTTTCTCGCGACGACAAAAGTAACCTTGACCGAAACGCAAAGCAGTCAAGGTTAAGGACAGCGAAAAAAGAAAGAATCCGTTGACATAATATGTACTCTTCAATGTATATTTAGAAATGGAGTTACCATGGGTAGAGTTCCTCTCTATTAGAAACAACTAATTTTCCTAATGAAGTAATTCTCTACGGTGTCGAGCTGTTTTTTCACTTGATATTTAAAAAGCTAGAGAGCTAGGGTTCTTTTGTGGAGGTGTGGAGAATTTTAGTGAAAGTGCTTTCTATTCAGACCTTCCTTTGTTAGGAGTAGACACGAGTTGGTCTATTTTGGAAGTCGTTAGTTTTATGGGCTGGATTGCAAAGGAAAATGAGATACATGGCTGAAATATTGAATGTTTGTGAAATAGTTTGTTTGGGTGTTTTTCGCATTCCCTTTCACCATTTTCGTCATCTTCGTTCTTTATTTCCCTGTTTTCCTAAACGAGTTAAAAATAATCGACTAACAGTTAAAGCATTTGCAATCCACATGATGAGCGATACGATAGAAACAAATGAGTTTAGTAAACAGACTTTTAAGTTTTCATTTCTTTAAATGAATCCTGCATCGATTGAAGCAGTGAAGTTTTCAGTGTTTACGACAAAATAATTCTAAAATTTTCGATTTATCTTTTTGAAAATATCTTCTAACCGCCGCCGAATATGCATCATATCTCGGAATTTACTTCGTACGTGGTCACTAAACAGTGAATAGTTATATACTTTCTGTACTTATCAAATGTGTTTAAAATAACCATAACTTTTCGGTCGCTTTGTTTTCTGTCTACCCTAAAGCTATTAGTGGAAAAGGCCACGAATTCCGTTTTTTGGATTCATATAATATCATAAACTAACAGCTCCTTCATGGGTCTTTGAGTAGAATTTGTAGAAATAAATCGAATTTTTTTAAACTCATAAATGCGACTGCTCTTCAGCAATGTCTCGCATTGGTTTAACCCTGTTAATACGATGCGAATTATTTTTCTTTGGACAACGAGTGGTTTCTTGTGAATGCGTTCCTCGTTTTGAACGAATGTCGCTGTACATACGAAACGTGCACATCGGCTCGTATGCGTAGATTTGTACCAATGTGGATAATGCGTACAAATGTTACATTAGAATAAGCTTGTCAAACAAACAAATACTTAATTTATGTGAGCCGCAAAAAAGAGGCTTTTTTTTCTTAAACCGAAACTTACATTTTACCTACAGAACGTACGTCATGTTTACTTTACCTTTATCTAAACCGAACTTTTTAGAAATTAAACCTACTTAATCTTTTTTTTAATGTGGGCTATTTATTTCTAAGCAAAATCCGGAATATTTACTTCAAATTCGAGATATTTTTACAATTCGGAACAAACAGTCAGAATTTGGGGCTGTCCCGGCTAATCCAGGACGTTTAGTCACTTTATTTTTCGCCTTTTCCGAACTAAAACAATGCACATTATAATTTGGAAAGCAAAGGTAAAATGTTTACTTAAAAAATATAACATGAACTCCACGGCCGATTGTAAATAAATATACGATGCAATTACTTCATTTTACTGCAGCGTACAAAATGGGGGAAACAATAACTTTCCAACCTTGCGGGCTGTCAAGAGTTCAAACAAAGGAAGTGCATGTTTGGGGATGACAAAAGCTTTCGGAATCGCGATGATAATGAAATCGCACGCGAGCTGTTCCTCTTCCCAGAATTCACTCGGTTCATTTCTTGGAATGAAATTTATGGAATGTTTCGCTTATCATTCTGTTTGTGGAATATCTTTGTGCCTTGGATCGATTTTATATTCAAAAAATTCGAGGTTATTAGTATTTTTTTGAAGTAAAGAAATTGATGCTATGATTCCTAATATTTGTAATAATTTATTTGCTGGAGTAATTTGTTGAAATGCTTGCATCGTTTGCGAGAGAAATCGCAATTTACCTAAGAAAACAAGGACAATAAATATGTCGACAGGAAATGTTTCCGGGAAATATATCTTTAATTACCAAGATTTCTTTGGTACAGCATAGCTATATGTGGATTTTTTGCCGTAAAATGCCAGGCACTAATCCTAGACCTCATATTTATTGAAAGGAATATTTTTATAAAATTCTGTGCTTTGTTTTCAAGAAAACGTCATATTTAACATGTTCATATAACAAAAGAGTTTTGTTAACAGTTAATCTTCTGCGAATGAATTACAGAAAAATTTTATAATTTAAATATTATAAAATTCGTTAGGCATTGAATTCTATTGAAATTTTAAATTTCGATTTTGAATATGTGCTCATTTTGAATTAGCTTAAAGTTCTTTCAGTTCATAATTGTGCGATTTATGAATTTGGCGATATAGATTAGAGTTGACTACTTTTTATGAAGTAGCTTATATATCATGGGCATTTTACTTTATTAAAAGCCTGTTCCGTTGATCTGTGCACAGTTTAAATCATATTGTGGTATACTCGGGTAACGTTGGAATCATTCAGAACGCTCATCTATTGAATTAGTGATAAGTATTTATTTACATAAAATACAGGCATGTTATTTACAGTTCCCAGATATGGGTTCATCAGATTAAGAAACTGGGATTTATAGAAAGTCTTGCGGGTGAGTGTCCTCTTCATATACGTCTAATAAGAGTTTCTCCCATTGTCAATCTGAGGAATCGACTTCCACTCACAGTTATGGTTAGGAAAAAGTCACAGAATATCCT
Source organism: Araneus ventricosus (assembly GCA_013235015.1). Classification (NCBI taxonomy): domain Eukaryota; kingdom Metazoa; phylum Arthropoda; class Arachnida; order Araneae; family Araneidae; genus Araneus; species Araneus ventricosus. The sequence continues at coordinate 503,407 of BGPR01000065.1, forward strand.
CGCACACTTTCACAGTGCATCGCCAACCACATCCGGTCATTTGATCGCCAGTACAGAACAGAACGCCGTCTCTTATACCCCCGTACCCGTGACAAGGCCGGTCATTGAACGGTTTGATGGGCAAGACACGGGAATTTTATTTAAGATAAAAAAAATCAATACAAAAAAAGACACCCCCCCACCAGATATTTAAACTATATACAATACAGGCATTTACACTTTTACACTATTATTTCGTATTGGTGTTCTTTTCTTGTTGTTGTTGATGATGATGATCCCCGAAGATCAGCAGAGCTATATCAGGTCCATGAGCCTGTGTACCCTGAAGGATCCATAGTCAATAGCGGATTAGAAACAAGATCCTGTTGGGAAAGCCCCAGGCATGCAAGAATATGATCAGGTGTGGCCTGTTCTGCAGTCCATTTTGGGCAGATCTCAAAACACTTAGAATTATCAGAGAAAGTCAAACTTCTGATATGCCCACTAAGGAAGTGAGTAAGAGTTGTTCTTTTCTTTAGATGTTGTTTTACTTTTCTTTTTTGAAGGGGAGGGGGGATGTCTGGTAATATGGAGCTTGTTGATTGAGCTCGCTGGAATGTTGAAGGCTAGGGAGGCCGGAAGAGATCTCTGTTTTCACTGATGAATTTGACTGTCCTACGAATTTTATGCCTGGAGACGAGGTTATTGGCGACTCTTTTCAGCCATTCTTGTTTGAAGTTTGGCGCTGGCTTCCTTATATGCCGAGACACTGTGAAGGCACACTTCGTGGCATAGTGAAGTGCCGTGCCAATTTCGCCACAATTCGATCGCTAGTGTGCATCTGAAAAACATTTGGGAAAGCAATTAAACATACTTTTCCTACCTGTGGGGGTCTACTGAACGAAGACGTTACATTATGAATTTTAAATTTGGCCTCAGAGAATAACTTCCAAGGAAGTCATCGAATACATTTAATTTGACGAAAAGTTTAATTCTGAACAGGAGAGATTGCAATTTTCACTGTATCCCCACCCCGTTCTTTTGAAAAAATTCAATTTCATATATTTATTTTTTTTTTTAAATTCAATTCGCAAGAGAAAAGTTCAAGAAAAAAGAATGTATGCTTAGTCTTATTTTAGTTTATACGAGTAATATCGCCTGCAATCTTTTTCAGATTTATTTTTTGCTGTTTCATCATTTGTCAGTTAATGACATCGCTATTCAATGAGAGTGAATCCGCTAAAAGCCGTGAGAACTGCACTGCAAACAGGACACGAATGCGAAATTTCAAGGACGTCTATTGTTTGCTTTATTCATTTGTAGCAGAGCATATGTTGCGGAAAGCCTATTTAATGTATGCCATGTGTTCGCCAATTTTTTCTCATTGCTCTAAGTAAAGTGACAGCTTTTATTTTTAAACATGGCTGTAGTAGAATTTTTATGTTTACTGAGTTTTAGAAGCTACGTGGATCAAGTTAAAAAATAAGCAGAAGTGTCTTAATTTAGGCCATACTTTTAAATTGCGTTAAATATCTAGTCTTTTTGTTATCATTCTACGTTATACGAGCGCATAATTTAATTGTTTTGCATTCCAAATAAAACTGCAATAGTGGGGATATCTAAGCATAAATTGTTAGACAGAATTATCAGTTTTTTGGGGATATTTGATAACAATGATGATACTTGTGTTACCATGCTATATTTCAAAGAATTGGCTGGTTTGTTAATGAGTACTTTTTGATGCACGTGACGATCCAGTCACATGTTGAACATGACTGCGTGAGTTCTGTAAGATCTAACTGCACGTTGTCTCATGGTGTTACGTAATTATTGTAAACATCTAATGCAAGATGCGCATCGAATTTCAAGATTAATTTAATGGGACGCATTTGGCGTGTTTTGCATCAATTAACCTCATTATTTCAAAAATCCTATTATTTTTTTCTTTTATTGGCATGTGTACTCTACTATCTTCATTTAATTTGAAACTAAAAGAACTTGTTCTTACAATAAAATACTGTAAAAATAAAATATTCTATAACTTCACAAGCGGCTATGCAAATTGTATTAACGACAACTGATGTGTAAGCTTCAAAATTCATTGAAACTATTTTCTGGCCATTTATTTTTATGGTTTTCAAAATTCTACGACACTTTGACCTAAAATTATCCATCTTTAAAAACAAACTGAAGTATTTGTCAAACCCGTTAACTTTGTCCAAGTTTTTTGTACGGATTAATAAATTGTGTGATATGATTTTTCAACGGGATAATTTCTTGCGGTTTTTCTTTTTATTTGGAAGAAATCTTTTTCGCACGTATTTCGAATCAGTCATTTTCGACTTTTTATGGCATTTTAAGAATAATAAATTAAGAAAAAAAATTTTTCCCACAACGTTTTTCGGCGCGAAACCTTAAATAGCATGCCATTTTGTGGAATTTCCATCAGTGAATAGAAACATGCAGCTGGTTTCCTTCTCAGTTAAATTTCTTTCCCTCGTGCGTTGATGGATTGTTCAATTACTCTCTACTCGATTAGACCAAAAGGTTTTTGGAATGCATTGTTTAATTAAAAGGATGAACTAAAAAGGATTAAGTTTAATGAGTTCGCTCGTTTGTTGGATGTTTAAAAATTCCTGTTGTGTAGTGTGGGTTTGTTTTTCTCGTAAAAATCTAAAATGCTATCTTTTTTTATTCCTGCTGTTACAAATTACCACGAGAGTAATCTGCTTACTATCTTCCTTTTTACTTTCTCGTATACGAAGTATACAAAGAGAAAGTATTGTAATCGTCAAAAAATTCGAACTCGAGATTTTGACGAATCTCCACGTTTCAGTCCGAAAAACACAAATTTGGAATTGTGTCTGTCTGTCTATGAACACGATAACTCGAACACTATTAGAGCTACGGGGATGAAATTTGGTATGTGGTCTTTAAACATAATTTGTAGGTTTCTGTCACATTTTGGACAAAATCCGTCAACGGGAAGTCTGTCTGTCTGTATGTCCGAAGTCATGTGAACACTATAACTCAAAAACTTGAATAGCTAGATGGATAAAATTTGGTACACAGTTTTATCGTCATGAATGTAGGTCCGTATAAAATTTTGGGCCAAATCCGTGGACGGGTTGACTGTCTGTCGGTCTGTATAATCGTATACTTGTATCTCATAAGCCCTTTGACTTAGATAAATAAAACTTGGTATCACGTATGCTAACTTTAATTATAGATCTGTGCCCAAATTTCGTTCAAATCGGTTTAAAAACAGGTGTTTAAATTGCATATTTAGTTCAAAATGCACATTGCCACTGTGTGTTGGCGAGCGTTTCGCTTATTTTACTAAAGTTAGTATGGTTGGCGTTTGACCTTGGCAGTCTACGCAGGAAATTGTAGCGAGCCGCACTTCGGAAATTATGGCAACCCCTGAATCAAAGTTCGTTCTGACATTCTCGAGATGGAAGGTATGGTGAATCTAGCGTGATATCAGCAGTAAGATTTCGTAGTCAAGAACGTTAAATAAAGTTCTAGTTCCTCAGCGCGCGTAAAAATTGAGAACATACGCACTTCTTTTTTGCACAATATTAAGTTTCAGGAATTCATGAATTTGATATGCTTCGTTGTAAATCACCATTCATAATTTTTTTTCTCAAAATAACCAGGCCTTGGGTAAATACCCCAATAATATTTACCTACCCACTGGGTGTTTACCCACCCCACATTACTTTTCGTATGCGAGAAAGTTTCGGGGAGGCCACTTCCGCTGGTTTAATTTGAGATATACAGTAGAGCATCGATCCCGAAACAATTGGGAACTGTGGTGTGCTGGATAACTGATTTTTTGGATAACCGATCATTTATACAAAAAAAAATGTTGCGTGCCATAGGAGCAATATGAAACAAAAGAAACAGTGATATTAAAACAAAACTGTATATATTTGTATCAAACGTCTAACAAATACATACATTACATAAAGTAGTAGTACATTAAAGTAGGCTTACAGTTCAGGAAAAGAATGAATTTGCCGACTGAGACGCTTTCGGTTAACCAATGTTCCGGTTGATCGGTATTCGGATAATCGATGTTGTACTTACTGTATATGTGAAAAATAACACTAATTTTTCTTCCGATTCTTGCTTTAGTAATTTACCTGCTTTGTTACTCTCATGTGCGAAAAACCATTGTAATCATCAAAAAAAAGTCAGACATCCAGATTTTAATGTATCACCACTTTTTAGACCTCCCTGGGTTCGAAGAAAGCTATTTTCGGAATTAGGAACACGGTAACTCGAAAACAGAACGGCCTAGACGAATTATATTTGGTATGTGGTTCTTATACCGAAAATTGTAAACCATTTTCAAGTTTTGAACGAAATCCGTTAACGACAACTCTTGCTGTTCATCCGCGTGCATATGAACGTGGTAACCAAAGAACACAGTGAGGTAAATGGATGAAATTTGGCGTTCATTCATGTGCGTATGAACGCGATAATCACAAAAACAATGAGGTAAATGGAGAAATTTGGCATATGATTGTATTATTAGAATGGTATATCTGCATTAAAATAATGAACAAATCCGTCAAAGAGTTGCTGTCTGTCGATCTGTCTTTCCCTGCATGTGTGAACACACAACTCCAAAAGTTAACCCTTAGCACTCTTGTGTCGAGTCTGAATGATGCATCTTCTTCACATTCTTGTTGGATAGCGCTCAATATAAAAACCATATAATAGCAAAAACACAAATTAATCTTTAGGAATTGAAACAAATTAATAACAATATTTTTCAGCTTTCTAAAGCGCTAAATCAATCCTTATACGTATATAATTATGCATCGTATTATCTTTCGGAGTGCAAAGGGCTGACAAGCTATAGGATGAATTTTATTATGTGATTTTTACACCAAAATTGCAGATGCGTGTTAGAGTTTGGATCGCATCCGTGAAAGGATAGACTATCTGTATGTCTGTTCGTGTTTATGTGAACACTATAACTCGAAAAAGCAATGAGCTAACAAAATGAAATGCGATATGCGGTCTTTACATCATAATTGTAGACCTGTTTCAAATCTTGGACCTAATCGGTGAGAGAAAAGATTCTTAATCGATTTTTTTTCACTATCTGACTAGCTAAACACTAAAAGCGCCATATTGTGTGAGTATACAAGACAATCTAGGAGAGAAGATTCCCTTTGGTTTAATTTGAGATAAATGGGGGAAATTAGCGTTATTTCTCTTGCGACTCGAGCTTTAGTAATTATCTGCCTTATCTTAGCGTCAACTAAGCATAGCTAATCAAAATGTTAGCGTAATCGTAATTATTTCATCGTCTGTTGGACCCGACGAATGTTAAGAAATCATAAAAACAAATCGAATTTGTGTAAGAAAGTGATTGACTCATTTATATTGTGCCACTAAACATAATGGACCTATTAGTTATGAAAATGGGGTTAAAGACTCCACTCAAAAATAGTAAAGAAACAAAAAAATACATGGGTGTGTCTCAAAAATGTAATGTAAATAACTTTAATAAATGAAATAGTCTCCTGGTTATTAATTTGGTAATCCTTGATAATCGATTTCCTATAGATTTTCAAAATTCCAGCCATTCGTTCCCTCTTGATATCTAAGCATCATTCACGCACATTTTCAACAATATTCAGAACATTTTCAACAGTATTCAGTATACTTCCGCGAATGTTTCTTTAACCGCTTAAGGGGAGTTGGAACCCTGAGTCCGAAAATGTTAAATTGGCCACTTCTATGTACCTTTTTTCAAAATCTGTTATAGATTCATGTTTGCTATTTTTTGTATAGAAGTACACCTTTCTCATTATACCGAAATGAGCTTTTGGTTAATTTTTAATTTTTTATAAATTTACAAAATATTTAATTAGACATAGTGAAATTTTACCCTATTTTGACACAAAAAAATTGTAAAAAATAAAGTTTTGAGTCTTTTTTAAAAAAGCTCATTTCAGTATAATGAGAAAGGTATACTTTACTTGTATAAAAATTTTCAAACATCTATCTATAACAGATTTTGAGAAAAGGTGCATCGAAATGGCCAATTTCACATTTTTTGTTTTGACACAAAAAATTTGTAAAAAATAAAGTTTTGAATTTAAAAAAAAATCATTTCAGTATAATGAGAAAGATTTACTTTACTTGTATAAAAAATTTCGAACATGAATCTATAACAGAATTTGAGAAAATGTACATAGAAGTAACAGGGTTAGGGTTAAAGGACTTAGGGTTTCAACTTAAAAGCCCGAAAATACTCGTGCATCGAATTATCGCATTTTTAGTCCGAAAACTAAAATTTAATCGTTAATTAGCTTCATAATTTTACACAAAAATTACGTAGAATCTATAAACATCTCAAGTATTATATGCCTTCTGAGATGAATGAAAATGACAGCCCTATTCCAAAACAGAAGGGATCATCTTATTAGATAGCAAAGAAAATTATTCAGTTATGTTATTAACATCCAAGTTAAATATTTGCTGGTGATATGCATTTGTGTGGATGGATCTTCACGATACATCCCGAACAGGACAGGACTTTTGCACAGGACTTTTTCTATTAGCCTAGCCTGTACAAAGCATGAAATGACATTCCAGCCTTTATAAAATTAGTCGAATTTTCTGTAAAATATAGAAAGCTTAATAAGTTGGAGTATCGATTGTCCACTTCCTTGTTGGCAAATATCCCACCTTCGAGTAGTGTTTCTGAATTCGCTTTCCTGTGCGAACTTGGCTCTTGCGTTCATTTCCTCCGAATTGTTTTCTCTTGTGGTTTTGAATCACCTTGTAGAGTATAAAAAATCTATGGGGAATAAAGTTCGATGCTCTTTGTAATCTTGCGTAGTATCGGATGGCTTCACTTCGTGTATTAATGTTTAAGTATTCATTATAAGCCTGCCAACAGACAGTTTTCATTTTACTTTGGTGTAAATAATTATTTTGAAAGAATGAGACGCACACAAAATTTTTCAACCACTTTACAACTTAATTTTCCTTGATTTCTAATTAGATGGCACAATATGTTTTAGGAATACATTGTCATTTTGATTTATTTGAGGACACTCAAGATGTGTATGAATTCCACGTAGTTTTTGTATCGATTAATAAATCTGAGTACTTAGTTTGTCTTTATAAAATTAGCATTTATCCATCTAAACTGTCGGGGATTGAATTTCCTTGTTGGTAAACGTGCATAAAATGCTTGCATCGGTCTCCTTTTGATTAAATTTTGCATCTAATCTAAAATTTTGGGGAAATGCATTACATCGTATATACGTTTTAAAAAAAAATCATTTTCACTTTATTTAAATAAAAGGATTGAATTTTAATGAATCCAAAAGTTGCCCTCTTGATCTAAATACAGCATTAAGGCCTGAACCAGGCGGGTGCAAGTTTTTCATTTTATTTCAGTTTTATTTTTACTCGGATCTATTTTCATGAAGTTGTAGAGGTTATTTATGTTGACATCTAAATTGGTAAAAGGGAGGGGGGGGGAAAGAAAAGTTTAAGACTGCTTTAAGTGATTTGCAAAGAGCTGCCCTTACAGAAGTGCAGAAACAGCCTTTGCTGCATCTCCCAGCCAACAGGTAGGTCTCCGATCAACAGGGCAGAAAAAGCGAACGAGGATAATTTTAGCGCGCACAGCCCAGGGTCATCCATTGAAACATTTGCATAACATTATTTCAAGGTTTGCCCGAAGGAACTCTGTATTGAAGCGATGACTCATTATTCAGGTTATTTTCAAGGGCATCGACTGTCAATTTCAAGGTCAACGGCCCGGTACCAGATTCCATGGAATCGAATTGGAAGCCCATTTTATTATTATTTTTTTCCCTTTCGTGTGAAGCCCCTTATTACAAAACATGTACATTCATTTAGAACCGAACAGGTTGTTGCGGATGGGGTAATTGGGGACGCTTATATAATGGACGTTTGAAAACTGGATGGGATAACCAATAAGTCATTTACTCTCTTAAAATTCGAAATTTTTTTCAAATATCTTGCAAAAAAAAAAAAAAAAGATTTTTGTATCTGTAACATTTAATATTTGGACGATAAGGCATTGTTCCTTTAAGAATTACATCCTTTGGAAGAAAATAAATGAGTTAAATTTATATTTAAGTGTTCTTTTCTCATTAACTTTTAGTACATTAAATTCAAAAAGAAAAGTCGTCTTGCACAAGATTACTTGAGTCAATGACTAAACGTCAAATCTCAGTGTATCGGGACATCATCAGAACCATTACATGAATTTCTGATGTTTATTTTCTTAGTGATATTTGTATTGACTTGGAAACGCTTAAAGATTGTATTTTTTCCCTTTCACAAACCTGAATTCTCAGAAATCTTACAACATGAAATCTTGAAATATATTGTTACATTTCTCATTACTCTGTTACCTTCCATGCAGGTGGTGGGGAATAATACGAGTATAGATGGCCTCTGAGTTATGGAGACGAAACAATAGTTCGTTTACATCACTTTCTAAAGCCAAATATGATGAGCAGGCCAAAAAATACTATTTCCTGGGCGCCACTGATTTCACGCAAAGACATGATATCGAATAAAGGCCAAGACGGCAATAACTCTCTTGTAGTCCCCCAAGTGGTTGTGCGAAATTAAATTGCTCGTCCCAGACAGACACTGTCATTGAAATTGAGACTTGAAACCCTTTCCGGATTCAGGCCTTCCTAGATGACCTTGAAATTTTAGAAGTGAAACTTGCCTTTCCTTTCGTTTTACTTCAGCCCAAAAATGCCGCAGTTAGATCTTAATCGTTTCTGTATGGCCGGATGCTAAGCGAAAAACGAACTTAAATGAATGTAAAAATGATTTTTTTTTAAACCTTAGAAGTTAAACTCCGATCTCTTTGTCCTTTATTTCTGACACAAAATTACGCAGCTCAGCTATATGTATATACGCTTTATTTTTGACGTAAAGGTCTATGCTATTATCCTGTCTGATCAAAAGTGAGAAGAGTTGAAAAAGCTCTGTGCACCAAAACGAATAAAGATTTAATGAACATGTGATCATCGAGTGGTTTTAGTGGTGAAAGATAAAATACTTCTTTTTCGAACACTGAGGCTCTTATCAATATATTAATGACTGAATGAATAGATTTATTTCCCTCTCCTTATTTTTTATGTTAAAGATTTACTACATTGAAATTTAAACAATATTTCCATCAAAAATCGATAGTGGAATCAATTCATATTTACACGATACACATCAAATGCGCCAATTTAATTTTGAAATCCTTTGCGCTTTTATCTGCTGCTTGTAGTAAGTACTCTATAACAACACAGCATAAGACAACGTGCAATTAGATGACTGGCGCATTTATTGTCACGTGACTGCAACATCAAGTGAATGGATTCCATGTTAAATGAATGTCGCCAAAACGCAAGAACGATATAATTAATGTGCTTTTCTGCACAAGTGTCACTTGGTGGGATGAGCTCGTCTTCGCACGTCTATTTTTACAGCATTCATGACAGTGAATGTGTTTCTGGATAGTGATAGAATGAAGACCACCCCAGTAGCACAAGTAGCGATTAGTAGGTGTCATTATGTAAGGGTGGGGCACGAGGCGGGTTTTTCTTTCTCCTCGATTAACCCTCCCGTCCTAACCCTGGCTTTCAAAATAATACTCTCTAGAAAAAAAAACGAGCCCTTTTGATTAAAGTGCAAGATATTCTCGAATTCGGTACACACGATTTACGCTTTCGGTTGGATGTGAAAAGTTCGGGAAAAAGAGTTTTTACTGTATTGGGGACATGAATTGTGTTAAATTCGTGATAGATTGTCTCAAATAACTCGATTTTATACGAAAAGGGAGAAAATCTATAATATAACAAAATGTGTTATTGTCTAACAGATGGCGTGGGAAATTATAATTGCCCTTGCAAAATATCTGGTTCTTATTCGATAAATGCTCGTTTCTGGTTTCACTTCCACTCCTCGCCATCGCTTAAAACTATGATAGATTTAAATACCTTAGCAAAATAAAATATGATTTCCAAACCCGAATAAACGCCAAACAGGATAATGATCAGTCTCCGCAAACGCTAGACGAATTGCATCATTCATAAAAACAGGGAAAGCATCATAGAGGATGAGAAGCTTTTTCCATCCCCAGTTGTGGTCATCTGTGTATTATCGATAGCGTGGTAGGAGACCTGCAACAGTAGTTGACAATTTTGTCCCCCTATGTGACGCTTTGCAAGCTGTGAAAAACCAATTAACAAAAAAATGGCAGAGAACTTGGGACGAACAAAATCAAAATAAGTTGCACGCGATCCAACCGATGGTGAAGCCTTTAAAAAACTGTGCTTTAAACCGAAAGCAATCTGTCGTGTTAAATCGCCTCAGAATTGGACACACTCGTTTGACGCATAAATTTTTACTTTTGTCTGAACCACCGCCAACTTGCACTCGGTGTCAGTGTATCTTATCTGTTAAACATATTCTAGTGCATTGCCCAAATTTCGACATTCATAGACGGAATCGTTTTGGTAGCAACATTTGTTTAAAAGACTTGTTAGGTGAAATCCCCCACCCGAATTTATTTCATTTTTTACATGATATTGGTATTTTTGAACTTATTTGAGTTCTTTCCTTTGTTTTGTGCTTTTATTTGTTTGTGTGTGGGTCCTCTGGACAAATTAAAATAGCTCTTCAAAATCAAGTGTTTGGCGCAGCATGGCCAAAAATGGCTTTTGCGCCATAAAAACCAACCCAAACCAAACCTAAAGTGCCTGTAAATTACTAAATATAGAATATCTAAAGCATGAAATTGTAAGATTTTGGAGATGATCTTTCATGGATAAGCAGCATCCGTGTTTTTCTAAACGGCAATTTGTCTTTTCTATATTTGACAGATTATTCATTCTGTTAATCAATTTAGTAATTTTGCGTCCTAGATATAAAATGATTTGCATCTTATGTTTTATTAATAGGTTAACGATGGTTTTATTCTTTAAAATTAGCGTTAATACGCTAAAATATAATAACTTCCGTCGGGCGTGTAAGGAATCTTAATATTAAGTCATGCTAATATCTCTCGTATCGCGTTTTATTATAGTGATTTCTAATATGTGAAGGTTAAATGATCTATCCAATTTTAACCTTTATGCACTTTTAACTTTCCCGTACACGAAGAGAAAGTATAACCGTCAAAAAAATTGACCTCGAGATTTTCATGAATCTCTACCTTTTAGAACTGCATGAATTTGAAAAAAACATTTTTTAGAATTATTACTGTGAACACGATGGCTCAAAAAGATAGCGAGCTAGACAGATGAAATTTTGTATGCGATCTGTACGCCAAAAGTTTAGATCTCTGTCAAATTTTGAACTAAATCATTTCAGGGGAAGTTTTTCTATCCGTCGCACACAGTAGCGGCTCGTGAGCTCAGAAAGGAGGAGGGTTGCAAAATAATATTTATCAAAAGAATACATTTTTAAAAAGCTACTTTCACTGCTGACCAAACTCAACTGATTCACTCTTGGTTTGAGAGTTGTTTTTTATACCTGTTTTATACCTGTTCGAATAGGAAGTGACGTCACATAGTAATCTCTAGAAGGTTCTTGATATTTACCGCTCCTAGTAGAGACAACACCACAGTTCATGAATTTTCTTGAAGTTTCGTTTTGTCGCCAAGGTCGGAGCTCATTGGGTTGGCTCCTAGTAAAATCTCTGTAAAACGTTTCTTTCCCACCATAAAATTAACATGTTAGGGAAACATTTTTACATCTTCGTAATAATACGGTCTTTACATCAAAACTGCGGAACTGCTTCTAATTTTGGGCTAAATGCGACAAAGGGTAGACTGACTGGACTGTCCATGTGTTTGCAACACGATACTTCAAAATACAACGAGGAAGATAAATGAAATTTGGATGTGGTCTTGATACCAATACTGTAGATTTGAATCAAATTTTCACCCAAATGGTCAAGAGGAGATGTCCAAACTGCATATTCGATTCTCTTCACTATACAACAAAGCTAAACACAAAGACCGTGGTATTGTGCAAGTATACGAGAAAGTCGTGGAGAGACGCTCCTTCTAGTTGGCCCAATAATGTCCAAGTTGCAATTTTTCAATAATATTTTGTATATTAATATTCATGAAATCAGAATTGCTGCCTGAAAATCTTATGTTTTAGTGTCCTCCTAAACCTAGCGTACCTATTTGGGCAAAGTCCTATTAATGCAAAAAAACTATCAAAATCTAAAATTATGTGAAATTACAAAAAGAAAACATTCTTACAATTGTATTTACTGATATATCTGTTAAATGCAAGTAATCGATAAATAATTGAGCAAACTTACCCTGTTCTTCTTCTTCACATCACAAAAACTATTTTCTAGTCTTACTTGAAAATAAAAAGGCTGCGTTGCCAACCGAACGCTTGATATGTGCTACTTGCAACTGAATATGGAAGAATCGAATAGTCAAATTTATGTTGAAAAAATAATTCATCTGAGTTTATAATGAATTTATAGAGGCGTCCCTGAAAAAGGACGCTGTTAATACCATACAGTTATCACTGCTGCCACTTCTGTTAATTCTTTGAATAAACTTTATAGTAACTTTCTTTTAAATTTGCTGCACTACAAAACTGTTGCTGTTGTTAAAACTGCTTTAAATATTTGTCCTTGCTGAATCTTATTTGTAACAATCATTCGAGTGCAAGTAGTAGTTAGAAAAACAGAAAACTAGTTGGGCAATTTTTCTCGGAGTTAATTGCCTTCGTCTCTGAAGAGCAATACTGTTATAAAGTAGTTGCAAGTAACTGTTATATGTTTTTCTTCATCCCAAGTCTCCCCGCTCTGTTAGTAGCAGTTTTAACTATAACTGTGCGAAAGGAATAGTTATAACGGCCGACAACTAGATGGATTATGTTTTTCTAAGAAAATTGCTCTTGCCTCCAGCACAAAATGCTAACAAGAAAATTCCCGCCGCTGTTCCGAAACTGGGCAAGTTAATAAATCGTTCGTCCTCTCGGAGAAAAGTACTTCCCTCGCTAAGATAAAAGTTATCTTTTAGAACTCTGCAAGAAAGGGAGCCCTTAAGAATTTCTTAGCTTGTTTCATTCAGGAGGATAGCGTGATTTTTTTCGGTAGTAAAAAGGTTTATAGTGAGGCAACAGGAATATTTTCTTTACCATAAAACCTTGTTTGAAAGCCGCGCTAAACACATTGAGCGCTTTTGCCGTGTCTGGAGACAAGTAAATTTTGTAACAAAGAGCATGTCTTATTTTAAGCAGTTAGTAGAAGTTTGAATTTTCGCAATGTCAAGTTGATTTAGCTGTTTTTTCTAACAAATACAAATGGACGGGGTCTTTCATATTTCTGGGTACATTACAAATAATGATATTATCAGGGGCCTTAGTGAAGAGGAGGTGCATTTTTTTGGCAAAAATTAGCAGCTGTCTCCCTCTCCAAAAAATAAACAGAAACATTAAAAAACTGTGTTTGTTGTTTGCTATTCTATTGCTATTCAGGCCAGTTACAGATGTGCAAAGTTAATCTTTTCAATCAAATAAAGTTCATCTTTTTTTTTCTCATTTCATTCAGATAAGTAGTATCAAAAATATATTTAGCTAATAATGTCTTTTTTTATGAGAAATGAATTTCAAAACTATACGGAAACCGAAAACTTAAACATTATACAGGCAGCAGCTTCTTTGAAAGCTTTCCTTTAAAAAGTAAAAAAATTAAGAAATTATTTTTCATAAAGAAAGAACTGATGCTCATTTTTCAGGAAATGCTTCGAAGTTGTGCTCGAAATTAGTAGTTTGGAGAATTCTATTTGAAAAGTTAACATCGTGTAGGAAAAGTAGGAATGAAAACAATTTGATTTCCAACATGTGATACAATCGCTTTATATAGAAAGGCTGCAGTGACACGAGTTTTGACTAGAGTGGATTGGTATCGTAACCTTAATTCTATTAAATATGTGGGCCGTAAAATAGGCAACTTATGTTGCAACGATGTAAATGTAGTCTATGTAATCGTGTTTACAGAAAGCTCTACGTGGTTGCAGTTAGAGAACAATTGGTTACATTTCGATATCATCAATTAAATATTTAAAGATTATTGAATTTATTAAATATTAAAAGAGTAATAGTCTTACGCTGCTTTAAATTAAATAATAAAATATGGTATTATATCCTCAGAAAGAAAACGTTTGATTACAACTTTACTATAGTAATTTCATTAAAACACGAGGTAAGAGAGTAAGTGGGTTACAAAAGCAAATAAAAAAAGGGAAACCGAGTTTATTTGAAAATCTTGTTTATTTCTCTACATAATCGCCATTTATATTGATGCATTTATCCCATCATTCTATCAGCTTTCCAATACCTGCTGCTTAATAGTCTTTGGACTGCTGTCTCAGCCACTTCTGTACCTCTCGTTCAGCGTCTGCGTCAGTCGCGAACCGCTTGCGATTTAAGCGTACCAAACAGGTGATAAATCTTGCAACTAACTTTGGGCTGTAATGCGGATGTTGAAGAAGTTGCCACCAAAACTCGTCAGTTTTCTTCTCGGTTAATCGAGCTGTATGATGTCTTGCGTTGTCGTGATGGAACAAAATTCCTCGAGTCAATAGGCTTAGACTTTTTTTATCGAATTCCATCCTGAAGTTTCGATACAGTGTTACAATAGGCCGCCTTAGGGGACAAACAATCTCACTGGAAACAGAAAGCATTTCTTTGTGAATATCTTTTGCCGGAATTCCTTTTGCCCACAAGAAACACACAACACTTCTCTGTTCTTCTATCACAGTCGCCATTTTCAAATGCAGCTGCGCATTTGCACAACTGTTATCTCATAAATTCGACATGGACATCTTACAGTGGAAATGTGCTGCCATTTATTTGGAAACTATTTAAAGCTAATTCCCAAACTCTCATACCGGTTTGTAATTTACTGACTCGCCCTCATAGTTTAAATATAAGGTTAGATGAATTTTTTTTATTTGCTGTCAAAAAATCGCTCAGTCTGAACCACAATCAGTTGTCTAAATTGGACTGTTTAAATCAGTAAGATCTATTATCTTGGAATAATGGAATAGCCCAGAAAGCAGTTATACTCACTAGTAGTCCTCATAAATTGGAAGTAGAACAAGTCAAAGGAAAAAAAAGACATTTAAGGTATCAAATGTTGGTTCAAAAATAACAAAAACTAAGGCTACGTGGTTTTATATATTGTATATAAGGAAACAAAGGAAGAAGAAGAAATTATACAGTACATTAAAATGTAATACTTGGAATACTTTTATTAATTTCTTGTAATCTAAACAGTATAAATTTTAAGTGCCAATTGTTGAAAAACCAAACATAATTGCGACATTTAATTGAGTTGCTCAGAAGCCAAAGCGGATAAATCCATTTCTTGATTTCTTCTGGTATTTGCAAATTTTGATGGAATTAATAACATCATTTTTAGTTATTAAAAGATTTTCGCGTTGCTTCGTTAGAAGACTTTATATACTTTTACTAATCAAATCAATAAACCAAAAATTTTAAAAATTATTGCATTAAAGAACATAATTTTCTCAATTTTTGTTCTGGATTTATCCGCATTGGCTTCTGAACGACTCAATTAATAAAAGATACGAAGAAAAGGAGTTCTTGCAAATCGAAATTTTCATTGAATTGCAAAATGCTCATCAATACCTGCAACAAACTATCAGGATTGCGTACAGGTGAAAAAATAGTTTAAATGGAGCATAGCCCTAAAGTTGAAATTAGCGAACGCAAATATGCCTTCAAGATATTGAAAGTTTAACTCTTTCAGTGCTAAGGATATTTTTTTTTTTATAAAAGGCATCTAAAGTGCTGTACAGCGCAATGACGCTTTCCAATTTCTTCATCTAAAAGTACCAGCGGTAGTTATAGTAGCAAAATTAAACACAGTTGCAACCTGACAGTAATAAAAGGTTCGTATGAGAAAGAACACGAGCAAATACAGGTATTCTGTGAATAACAGATACTTTTTGAATCATAATGCTGGCAATAAACCATAGTGATTACGTAATATGGAGAAAGTATTTACAACGGAGCATAACAAGTAATTGCAAGCATCGAAAAGATATATGCGTACTTCCTAAACTTACTTTTTATATGATGCATTGGAGAAGTCCTTTGAAGAAAATAATCACTACATTTATGGCAACAAAAATTCCAATTCCTTATTACATCAATGAGAATTAACTAAAAAGACGTGCATTGACAAACGACTAAGTCCTACATTTGGCTCCACCAGTCTGTTAGTTGATACTTTAAAGCAGTGAAAAGAAGGAGCGCGATCACGCCGCTTAATTATATAACTTAGCAACTGCTTTTAGTTAGCCTGTTTTTCAAATTTATTACAACTATGGGAGGCATATAAAGTTTCCACGAATTTCGAGTACCGGTTATATACTACAAACTATTACCGAAACTTCCGAGATGAATAGATCAATAAAACAAAGACACCGAGTGAAAAATTAACTATAAAAGTTCTACAAATATTATACTGATTAGTTAACTATTGATGGATTTTTCAGCACTGGGTTCTTTTTTTTCCCTTTGCGGAGGGTATCATTGCTTTTCTTGTATCGCTTTCCCTGGATTATTTGAACTCACTCTCTGAATTATTTTTAGGAATTCGAAGTCACTTTATTTTGTCGGAAAGTGCTTCAATTAATTGCGAAGAGGAAATGAAAACACAAACAATTCGATTGCTTCTAACCTAGGTTATCTATGTGCTTTTTGTTGTGTTTTGCGCAGGGATTTGTACCGGGGCGGCCGGCAGTCGATAGAGTCGGTAACCAGGGGTGATGTGACCTTGAAAAAGAAGGGCGAGGGGATGGAAACATTCCAGGCAGGGGGTGTTCCCCGAAGACACAGATCAGTAGTGATACATACAAATAAGGCGTTTCGATTGCTGAGAGAGGGATGTCGATACATAGGTCAATGAAAGGAGATGAATTCCGTCTTGAAATAGAAATCTCCCGGAAGATAGGGGGAAGAGGAGGAAGGACGCTACTGCTGGTACTTGCTCAGGGGCGCGAAATGAGACCCCTCTCTCTGTGAAGGAAATGGAAGTACCTACGATTCAAATGCATACATTTTCTCATGCTAAGGGGGACAAAATGTCCGAATAATGAGGAAGACGGCTTCATTAGTCATTCATTCAGAGAAGGAATTTTATATAAAAACAATGAGTATTAGTGTAAGTTTTTGCGATTAATAGTTCCAAATCTTACCCAAGTTACGAACGAACCCCATCATGTAAAAAATGGAATGATTCTTTAACCTTTTTTATAGTATAGTTAGTAAAATGTTTTTCCTCTCTTTTTTTTATGCTTGTCAGTTTCTGTTAGAATTTAGGGCCGACCAAGTCTGCGGCAGCATGAAACCACGTCATCTAAACTGTCTTGCACATTTTGGTGACCCTCAGGATGGAAACATCAATGTACGAGAAAGTGTATATATATATATATATATATATAAAGAAAATATAGTACGAGAACATCTCACGGGCCCTCAGCACTATCCTGACAATGGACTCGTCTCCGGGACCAGGGGCGAGGTGTCCCGTAATCAAGAAGAAGTTAGTAAAATGTTAACTCAGTCATTTTTTCTATAGCTCATCTGTATGTTATCACTGATCATTTCATTAATGCTATAGATATCGATAAAGCATTAAATAAATCGCGATATATAGATGAGTCTAAATACTTTCCGGTAAAAAATAGAACTAAGTAGTTTTTTTAGGCATATAGAATAAACTCATTTTAACAAATTCGTTGACGAAAACTTCAAAAATTGGTACTAATTCAAATTAAGATAATTTTAAAACTGACCTTCAGATCGTATCTTAAATTAGAGATGAGTCTAAGGGATATGGAGCTTGAAATTAATCATATGCCAAAATATGGAGATTTCCCGGAGTATGACTTCACTTGTGTCAGTAAAAGCACTTGGAAACACGAGATTGCAATTATATATATATATAAACTTTTAAGATAACTGTGAGTGTATAATGTAATTGAATAATGTATTCATTAAAACTGCCATTTAACATAATGCTTGTTCTATATAATGTTTTGTGTCCATTATATAAATATTAATTTTTCCTTAGAAAGCTTTGTTTTTGTTCATGTTTGATTGCACCAACGTAAACACAGTCTAAAAGCAGGCGCGGAACCAAAATTATAATTTTTAATGTAAAAATTGGGCATGCATTTTATTAAATCAATATTATTGACACAATTTATGCAAAAACAGTTCGGAAAAAAATTCAGCACATGACTATCAAAAATATGACGTATTAAATATTCATAACTTTTGACAACACTGAATAATTGAAAAATGATTAATATTTCAACATAATACCTGACTTTGATGGTATTAATGCTAATTCAAAGACTATTGCTGTTTACTTAGTTTGTTTGATGATGTATTTAAAATGGCTTAAAAGCATGCCCTGTTTTTTAGTGTGTTATATAATCCTGTTTACTTACAAATGCAATTCATTCCTTTTCTAAAAACAATTCTAGCGTTTTAAAAAGACTACATTAGCACCTGAAACGGGAAGTGTGTCGAGCTGTTGAATATTGTTATTAGAAATTCTATTTATTAAAAGTTTTGATTTGAAGATAAAGAACAAATTTTATTTATTCAAAGGATGGAGATTTTGTCGATTTTATTAAAAATTTGCCATGCAATGCTTTTTTTTATTATAACAATCTGTCATTAAACATTGTCCTCTGATTCCTAAGACCATTGGAATAGAGGGACCTCAAAATACGGGAACATCCAAGTTACTCTTTCAAAGATAAGGGAAATTCTCCTCCCCTCCTCAGTAACCACAATGATAGCTGGCACTGTCCGAATTCTAAGAAAAAACCCCCCTTTCCCCCAACCCATCTGGGCGAGCCACTCTAACGAAGAAAGTGCGCGCAGCGGGTGAGAAATCAATCACACTTAACGAAAGAGGGTGAAAATTTCGTCGCGATATTCGGACGTTTCGGACGGCCATCGTCTTTTGCTTGAAGAGACGTTTGGGACATTCCCGTATCGATAGAGTTAAACGAACTTGACATAATTGTCTAAAACATTTTCAACCATAAAAAATAAGTTGCAGATAAATGGTATTTAAATTAATTAATTTCTATGTTTAGGGGAATTAATAAACCAACTTTTCTCTACAGTATATTATATTATGATAAACTTGATAAAAAATGAAATAAAAATTTCATTTAACTGTAATAATGTTGGGCGAGTCGCTAACAAATCGGATTCACTGCTTGAAGATCATGCCCCAAATTTTAAGGTGCCCGCAGACAATTTTCTCTTGTTACATTCTTGAAATTTCTCCGTTCTTCTAACTGTTCTATTCTCCCCTTGGAACAATGTCTCCAGCTGTCACCTCTTCGCTTTCCTTTTCTGAATGGGGTTTCAGGTGGTTTGTGATGCGTGAAAAGTTTCGGTTTCGCCTGTTGCCGATTCTAATCGTCAATCAACCCCATTACGTTCTATGACTTGACTTTCTGTCTCAGTACGCTGGGAAATGAATGAGCGTTGTCGTATTTTACAGCTGATAAAAGTAAATCTAAACATCTTAATCTCATCAGTCATTACAATGACTACGAAATAAATGTCTTCTCGACTATTGTAACTTGTTTGAGATCGTCTATTACATGTGATCATGCGGCGATATTTGAAAGTAATTTGTGTGTCAGAAACATAATAACTTGGAAAATGTAAATGATCTTAGTAAATTATTTATACTGGTCTTATCTAGATAAAATGTACAACGTTATTGATATCTTTGTACTTTAACCCTTTATAAGGCCGTGGTCACCAAATCCATGGATTTTCCAAGGCAATTTTTAAGGTTGGTATTGAGTCTCGCCAAATTTTTAGATGAAATACAAATCTAGATGTTCCATCTTCTTATCTCAAACCATAAGAAAGTATCTTGACTCTGTAATTAATGATTAATTAATAAAATTTATTAACAAATTAATGTCATCCAATAAGGTAAACGGACATATTTTCTTAATTTGATCTCGATCCCAAAGTTATTTTATTATACCACTACCAGAAAAAAATGGTCCTTTATAAAGGATTAAGTAATTAATTTGAGACACTCTCAAATTGCTCAATAGATTTACTTTTAAAAATTTGGAGCAGAGAAGTAATCCCTAAGGGTCGGTGATTTTCAAATAATTAAAAAAATATCTTCCTTCAATTAATTAAAATAATGGGACAAACGGTATAATTTTTTTTTCTTTTAATTTCACTATCGTTGTAAAATACCTGCATTGAAGTGGGTTTTACTTCAAAGCTATCAGTTGTTCAACTAAAATTTCATTCATTATTTAAAATTCTTTTTCTTATAAATATTAAAATATCGTTTGAAGCCGAATATTATATTTGTGTAGAGATATGGTAGTCTTTAGCCTCTCTCGGATTCATGACCGCAGAGCCGCAAGTTCGAATCCATACTGCCAGTGACCTTCAAGTATAGGAGAACAGAATATCATGAATTAAGCATCGAAACTTTTGTATTGTCTGGAAGTTTCCAAGAGATGTGAAGAGCAAGAAATCCTCAAAGTTTAATATCCTAATTTCTTCAGCTTGAAATAAGTCATTAGAATGACATGCATGCATCTATATGTATCCATTTATTTGCAGCAAAGGCTCAACCGTTTAATTTTAATTTATGTTCAATTCAATATATCCGCTTCTAGTTCTTTGATATAAATACGGCGTTGGTAAATAATTAAAATAATCTATCTCCATAATCAAAATAATCAATCTTCATGGGGATTTTAACGGGTCTATTCTGGTACCCCCGGTTGGGTTGGGAGACGTCATTTTTCCCGCCCTTAAACACCGGAAAAAGTGACGTCTCCCAACCCAACCGGGGGTACCAGAATAGACCCCTAAGTCTGTAAAGTCGACAATTTCTTGTCATACGAAGTGTCCTTAAGTTGCCCAGACAGCAACCGCGCATTCCGTTCAGATTTTTTTCCACATCCTAAAAATGCCAATTCTGTGTCATTGATATTTTAACCTGTGATATGATAAGATGTAACTACTCCTGGAGCATCTGTAAATTTACTGGCTAGTAGCTATGACATTTAACGTCGTACAGTTGAGCGCATACAAGTAAAATAATTAGTTTAGTTATATTAACGTACCGTTTTGAAGCAACACGAGGGCTATTTTGGAACAGATCTGGTAATTTTAAACCTTGCTCAGATAGATGGCAAGGACGGCACCTGAGCTGGCACCTCCCTCTCCAAATTTCATCAGTTATCCAACGTATTTCTTAACCCTTTGCCTTACGTTTTTATTTAACATCTTAATTAGGTGCCACCATCCATTTGATATATTTTTTATTATTTTAATCCATTTAAGATGATAAAGCATACTTGAGACATTTAAGCGTGTCTAGGTTATTTTTGTATTTAAAATTTATTGTTACGTTGATTACGGATTTAAATAGCGTACGGGCATAAAAGAGCCGAACGTACCACATGCGTCGCCGACAAAGAAGTGGTTAAAATTATATAGCTGTAATATGGATCTCATTACTCAATCTTTAACTTTTTCCGGCACAGTGGTCGCAAAAGAGGACACCAAATTTAAAATTTTCTAAAAAAATCCGTTTCAAATTTGAAACCCGGAAAATTGCAGGAAAAGGTAGTTGATAGTTCTCCTTTTAGAATGTAGATGGCAGCACAATGAAATTTTGCTTTCATTTCGGAAAAATTATAGATTTAAAATGCCCAAATTTCTTAACTCGGAGATAGGAATTTTTTTGAGTTCCTGACCTTTACAATTTTAGCAAATTTACTCGACAATTTTCCTCCGATATTTTTGACGTTTTAATTTATGATTTTGTGAAAGATTTAACATTAATTTTTGAGAGTATCAAAATGGCTGTGTCCAAAGGGTCCTCATATGAAAGAGTGTCCCCAAAGAGGGACAACAACCCCTCCTCAGAAAGAGGTGGGGTTTTTTCGTAAATTATATGTCTAAACAATAAACTAAGCCCATTCATGATGCTCTTTCATCATATTTAAAAAAATTTAATGCCTTG
The DNA here is from genome assembly GCA_013235015.1 of Araneus ventricosus. NCBI lineage: Eukaryota > Metazoa > Arthropoda > Arachnida > Araneae > Araneidae > Araneus > Araneus ventricosus. The sequence goes on from BGPR01000065.1 coordinate 525,524, forward strand.
TGCCGGAAAGGGTTAAAGGTTCCTTCCTTATTATCAATGACATGCTAATCCTGTTAGCAGAGTCTGGCCTTAGAACGCGCGATCAAACTTTGAATAAAAAACATACATAAAATGTGTTCTTATAAAAATACATTATTTGTACTCTCTTGTCAACAGAAAGCTGCCTTCCGCCATGTGTTGCAGTTCGGACTTGTTTAGCGTGAGCTCTAATCCCAAATTAGGCATCCCTCTGAGAAATCGCGCCGAGAGCTTTGTTTCCCTCTTCTAAAATTAATGCACGCACACAGGCTCCTGCTTGTGCTCCCGGAATTCGGGGCTGCAAAAGGCGACTCGGCCAGGTAAGAACGTTTCCCAACGCCTGGAAGGGATTCAATGCAATGAGATGCGCACCTTTCCTCCTTCCCTTTAGACGAATAAACTCGAATCCGTTGCTACGGTAAAGGAGTTATTTTTGTAACTGGTCCGGTTCGCAGTTGGGCGTGATTTTTATACCCTTTAAGTCTGATATCTATCGATACGCCGTTTCTCCAAGCACGCATCATGGAGAGTTCATGCAATTACTGACCGATGGAGAAATCACCGACTTTTATTTATGTATTTATTCAGAGAAAGCACACTACAGAGATGACTCCATTTACAGAGTGCATGATCGAAAACAACAAAGAACACAAGCCACGAAGTGAATTAAAGCACAGTGAAAAAAAAGTAACTGCAAGGAATACAACAGTTCAAAGCTGAAAACCACTACGATTATAAAAATGTGGTCACATAAATGTTTAAAAACGAAAACACGCCATTTCAAAAGCACTGAGGTTCCAAAAGTCCATGATGCATACCGTCATATTAAACTTTACACAATTCTTTTGTTTTACTAACTATATTGTTGTTATAAAAAAGTATGTAATTAAAATATTGTCTGCAGATATGAATAATAACATGCTTATATTAGTGCATATTTTGTACCTATAAGCAATAATAATAATAAGCACGATGAAAGAGACAAAGCAGATAAGTAGTTTAAAATGTTTTCATCCGCGTTGTCCAAAATTTCATCGTCAGTTCTTTACAAAACATATTGTGAATACAGTTATAAGTAGTTCAATACAAATGATTTCGCTTTATGATTCGCTATGATATTTATTTCGAGTGCATGGCAGCTGTCTCAATAACAGTTTTTTTGAGAAATTCAAACCTAAAACAGAGTCATTTCAATTGGAATGGCCTTTCTTAAATTAGTATGAATTAAAATGAATTAAAAGAAATAAAGTTTCATATTTTACTTTACTCAAACCGTTGCAAGAAGCGCACTAACCGTAACAGCGGTGGTATATTTAAAAAAATGAAGTGAGTAAATTAACTTAAATTTTACGTTAAAGGGAATTCTAATGTTCAGAATACATTACATTTCATTGTATTGTGAAATACTGCATAAATAAGTTTAATTTGATCAGGAAGAGGCAGTAATTTGATTCAATAACGAAATTATCTATGTAAAGGTAATAATTTAAGGCAATAATTCTCATGAAAAAAAGCACAATTTAGAGATAACTGAATAAAATTGATAATGTGATCGGAGAAAATCAAATAAACGAAATAGAAATATAAAGAGTGGACTAGACACAGCTAGTATAGATATATTTTTGAATCGGATAATACAATTGATCTTTGCTGCTTTACAACAGAAATTATAAAAACTTTATATATGTGATATTTTAATTTTTTAACTTTCCTAAACAATCTTAATAATACTTCATTTTAAATACTTCTACTTTCAACATAATTAACGCACTACAACTTTCTTTTCAAGTCACGAGTTCTAAAGGGGAAATTCTCTCTTCTGGGTACTTAAGCGTTCTGCGCATTCATTTCTGCCGTTTTTCACGCCAGCATGTAAGCTTTCAACAACGTGCCGCTCGGGCGTAAACTTCTGAATTCTGGTCATGGAGCTGCATACAAATTAAATACTTTACCTATGAAGAAATAACGCCTTATGCCTAAATAAAAGAAGATTTAAACAAATATCGTCTCTTCCTTGATGACAATGGACTGCCTTTCACCTTTTTAAAGCCTGATCTTATATATATATACACACACACCTTTTACACTTTAAAACAATTCATTTTGTTACAGAAAGAACCACGGTGAAAAATAGCATTCATTATCCTTATGTCCAAACTTCTACCATATATTATTGTAAAGCTTCCTATTACTTTCACTATTAACGTCAACGTATTGTCTATACCAGGGGGTCCCAACCTTTTTTCCCTCTCGTACCTCTCGCGTACCCCTTGATTAGTCTTTTTATTTTCGCGTATCCCCTCCAATCATTCGTCTATACGAAGAAGTTTTTATCAATAATGTTAAGAGCCTAGGTGAGCTTCAGAGTCAAATGACTGGAATTTATAACATTTGCGGGACTTATTTTTGATTTTAAGTTTTATTCCATTTTTACGATAGTATTAATTCAAGGCCAAAACAGATGAAAACGGAATTATAATAATTTCGCATTAATTTATAAGGTTAGCTAAAAATTACACTTTCTTTTTTCTTACTTTGAGGGTAGGTTTAGGACTTGCACAACTTACGCTTTTATTTTTTACACGAACTTGGGGAAACAAAATTCTGTAACATTTTTAATCCCTTACGTTTTCTTGCGTCCGCCATTACCGACTTCGAGTTCGCGTACCTCCAACTGGTCCTTCGCGTACCCATAGGGGTACGCGTACCATAGGTTGGGAGCCTCTGGTCTATACTATTATATCTTTTTACTCGATAGAACTGTCGAGGATAGTAATCTCGATCGCTGACAGATATTTGATCAGTAAATTTTGAATCGAAATCGAGCCGCTGTGTTGTATGATGAGGTCTCGGTTTCAAGACCGGATTCCCGCAGTCTCCGTGTAGTGAGCCTGGTGCATTTCAAATCTGCCGTCGTGGATCATGAGCCCTCATGTTAGTCTAATGTGGAAGTGTGGAGAATGGAGTGCCGGCTCGGTTTTCGTCATCTGACTACGATTCAAAATCACGAGTTCATTCTGAAAGTATCCTTCGTGTTGCTTCAAAACAGGATGTTCTCTACGATCAAGAAATCAATTTTAACCTCATATAATTGGGAATATTTCACGAATTCCGAAAGTCTATAATATGTACAGGTTTGAAAAGCCGAAAACTCATAAATTAACTTTTAAAAATGTAAAGAACAGGATCCCTTATGATAAAAAGTATACACTTTATTGCATTTTTTTCTAAACATATTTTTAAAAAATTTAAGTATGCATGCATTATTTTTATAGATAAAAAATTTTATACTATAATATTTATAATTATGCATCTGTTAAACCTATTTTTATTTATTTCTGGGCAGTAATATTTTTTTCAGATGCTATTTATAATGAAAAATATCATGTATTTTTTAGATTTTTGAAGTTATATGGTGTTCAATATATTTTTTAAATTTATGGTATTCAGTATATTTTTAAAATTTTTATTTTAATTATATTTAAAAGTAATAAATGAAAGTAATTAAAATGAAAATAAGTTCACTGTAATTATTGAGGCTTTACGCACATATTATGCTAGTTTTGGGGTGATTTTACTCAGAATTATTTTTCAATCTCATGAACTTCTTTTAAAAACAATTACTTTTAGAAAGAAATTTTTTTATGTTTTATAATGAAAAAATCAAATTCTTTCCATATATAAATTTTATTTCAGATATAATTTATACTTGGAAAAGTATCCTTTATTTACAACTCAAATGTCGACGATTTTCGTTGTCGAGTGCGTCCTATTTCCATTAATCCAACTAAACTAAATTAAATCGAACTTAGTTTGGTATTATCATATTGAACATATTTTAGGCTTATGATATATCCCAAATCTTAGCCTGATAAGCCTTGGACAAATCTAGCAATAATAACCTTGGCCTAGAATCATAATAAAAGCATTTGCGATTTCTACAACAATCCTATTTTCTCTTCATTTTTTAGTCATGCAAAAAGTTTTACTATTCCAACCGGAATTGAATTCTTTTTAACGGCAGAAAGTCTAATGGCACAAACGGGGTTCACCGAAGCGATCTGTACCTTGATCGCTATTGTGTGCAAAAGAACGGTTGATGCGTTTTTGTCTCCAGCAGTTGTGTTTCTTTACGTTGCGGAAAGGAATACCGAAGGGCATATAATCTCCGCAGTTTTCTCTGGAAAATCTCAATGGGATTCTTCTGAGTGCTGCCTCCCAAGCTTTCGCAACTTCCTGGTCCGGTGAGAAATAGCTGACAATCGACTCGACGTTCCCTTACTTTCCCACCCCCTCCCTCATAAATAATGAATGTCGATTATCCGAGCTGTTTGGTGCTTGAGTTAATTTCGTGGATGTTCGGATGAAAGGGGAGATTGTTGATGTCTTGAATTAATATTGAAAACAATACTTTAACAAGTAAAAAAAAATCATGATTTTGAGTAGAATCTATTGGATAATTGACGATTTTTCAGTAATGGAATCGATTTATTACTCGCTTCACTATCGCATGACTTAGGGCCATTTCGCTTAACTTTTGGCTGTACGTTGCTTTTTACTATGGTGATCCTTTTCCGTCCTGGAAGTGATAGTGTATTTTAAGTATTGCTCCCATAACAAAATGTACAATTTAACGAACTTCTGATTTTACGGACACCCTTTCACCCCAGTTAATAGTTTGTTAAATCGATGGATTACCGTAGTTTGTCCAAGTACCGGCAATCACTGTACTAGATTGTTTTATTAATTATAGGAAATGTGTGTTGAAGATGGCATAATATGTATTGTCGTAGCGGTGGTAAATGGCACCCGGAGCATAGTTTTTTGTCTCCCAATCAGATTTGGCTTTAAAAATATGAAATAGTAGTTTTTATGTTTTGTCGTCGCAATGTCCCCCCATGACATAGAAATCCTCTAAGATCATTCCTCACTACGCCACTGATAATATTCCTCTTAATAAAGAGGAATAAACATAATGCATTATCAAAGCATTAAGAGCCACGAAATCTGATAATTACTGTCTGTTATTACAGATAACTATGACACCGAAATATGGTACCGCATTTGTTCAAACAAAATATTCCAGTACATATTAAGTTTTAGAAACAATGTTTGTGTTCTGCTGTCAAATCTGCTTATTCAATTGTAGTGAAAGTAAAAATAAGAACATTTGCGACTGAGTGTTGGATTATTTCATCGTGTTTTCTCCGTGCATTTGCTCCACATCGACCTTGAGGAAGGTTGACGTCATCCGCTGACGTCATAGTTTCGTCTCCGCCCACTTCACCAAAGGAGCTGCTGTTGACAGGGGGAAAAGTTGAATTCTTTTTAATTTACTTTGCAATTACTTCAAACATTTCAAGGCAAACTTAATACGAATATTTCACGAAGGTTATTGTTGTTATTTTTATTTATCTGAGTGACTCTAATAATACATCTTTATAGTTGTATTATTAGCCGCTTGCGTTTGGCAATTTTGGTAAATTCATTTACTGAGCAAGCATACAAAGCTAGAGGTAAAAATGGATTGCCAGTGAAATAATTTCGGGTTAATAATCGGCTGCTTCTACAGATTTCTTTTAAGAATTAGATTGAAGCATAAAATTGAAAGCATAAAAAATTTCAATGTACTATGTAATTTAAATTTCCATTTTAATGAAGTTGTTCATCAAAAAAATAACATTGACATAATGTATACTTAATATGCATTATGTCGATGTTATTTTATATGTATATATCCATTTTGTTATTTGATGATGAAGTAGAAAACTTTTCATTCGGCACTCAGATTTTAGTAATTTTAACGTTTTTTAATTTTTTTTCGTTTGTAGACATAAAAATATTTTCCTTGGATATTCTGTGAAGTGCATGATTTCTATTAAAATGAATAAGGCGATAAATACAGATGGAATTTGATATATCCTAAATAAATAGGGTAGAATCATCACATCTTGATCGAAAGGTCACGGGGTTGAATTCGATTTCGCAGCAGATTTAAAGTACCCTGCTATTGGTTCTAATCCCACTCGGTCTAGCATACCTAGCTAGGTCCATGAGTCAAATGATGAAGAGGAAGTATGGCATTATCTGTAGGTCAAAGAGACCTTGGAAGACCTGGTTAGAACATGAGATACAAGTCTGCGTTGGCTTCCATATTGTTAATCCGCTGGGATGGAACCGACCTGATAAGGTTTAGGGTTACATAAAACCCTCTCGGCGTAAAGAAGATACAGATAGGAAGTGGAAAATTTAAAACAACAATTAACACGCAAATTTAATTGTTGTTATTGTTTGTTTTTTGGCTTTCATATATTTATCGGGTAGGTTGCCTTTCCGGAACACATTCAAGGGAAACTGGTCCACATTTACATTTGTTTGGAGTAAAACCTTCAGCAGTGAGAAATTCGTTGCTGGAGTGCATATCGGTTTACTTACCTTTGGAATAATTTCTTCCCTTTCATGTTCCTCAGACATGACATATCTTAACCAACCATGCAACTGGTACGCAAAGCATACCTGATAATCTGAAATGTGTGAATATTAGCGTTTGAAATATTTTTTATTGCAAGCTGAAATAATTCAATGAACTTTTGATAAGAATTTGAATTAAAAACAGCTAGAGTTTTGGAACTATAGGGATTCTTTAAAGGCAATGCAGCATTAAAGAATACAAATTTACCCTTTCAAGCTAGACAGGACTTCTTTGTGTATGTTGTTTCCATTATATTATGTGAACTATGTATAAGAAAAGCTTCAGGCCTTAACCGCTTAACTTAACAATCCGAGAATACTCGTGCATCGAATTATCGCATTTTTGGTCTTAAAACTAAAATTTAATCATTAATTATCTTTATAATTTTACACAAAATTACCTAGAATCCATAAACATCTCAAGTATTATATGCCTTCTGAGATGAATGAAAACGACAACCGCTTTCCAAAACAGAAGGGAGCATCTTATTAGATAGAAGAGAAAATTATTAAGTTAAGTGGTTAAATGGTTTAAAAAATTATTTTATGCCTTGCTTGTATACAGTACACTTTGTTGGGCAATAACTTTCCTACTAAGAAACGGGATCTCAAAGAATGTCTGTGATTGATTATCTACAAATGATTAAAATGGATTATAATGATGGTAATTTGAAGAATCGTATTGATTCTGTCGATTTATGGAAGGCTTTTTGCGTTTGCTACAGTTTTTTTTCATTATATTACAACTAAAATTTTAGACACAAAAAAAGCGTTGCAGAGTTCAATGGCATTTTTGAGTCTTGTTTCATTTCCCATTTATGTTCCGTGACAAGCATTAACGACAATGCTTTGTGGGAGAGAAAAAAAATTAGGCATTTTTGTCAATATTTTTTCTATGCGTTTGAATCGGCACAATCGGACATTTTTTCGCTTCTGTTCTTACACGCGAGAGATCATTTAAGCAAGGGAAATGCTTATTCCCAGTAAAAAAAACAAAACATTCTAGAAAGAGAGAGAAATGCTTAGCAGTGGCCCTCCCCACCCGTGACAAATTAGTTTCCCAATGTCTATCGTCAAGCGGTTGACGAAATTTTTGGGTTCCCGCCAGATTACAGAAAATGTCCCTGGAGATAAAGTTCTTTGACCTTTTTACTTTTTTAATCCGTGATCTATGGAGCGTGAGAGGACATTGGTCCAAATGACAAATTAATCTCAGTGATTTCATAATTAAATATTCAGTTGCTTTCGGCACTGAACTTGTGCTCGAGAAAGTTAATTGTGTAGAATTAAGGAGATAATGATGGTTTGATTATCGTTATGCATTCTTTTTAACATTCAGATCCCCTGAATTTAAATGTATTAAGGAATTTTTCTTTGTAAAATTATGCAAAAGTGTATACGAAAATTACTTCAAAATATTTTGTTAAGATCTTTGTGCGTAATGACTGACACCTTCGATATATAATATTACTCCGTTATCCATTTGAAATATTAGTGTCTTGGAAATCTAGTCCTTTTTACTATATACATATAAGTGTAGTATTCCAGATGGGTTTCATTTTTATCTGCGCGATTGTTGGAAGCGAATTAGAACCATTTAAGTATTTTTTCCCATTTAATAATAGGCATTTAAATATATTTTAAATCTGTTTCTTAAAATTGTTTATTTTTCAGCTAGTTTTCTGCCGAGATATATCGCAGTTTCAGAAAATTTCATTGTGTTTTATGCTATAATATTTATTATGATCTGAAATCTCAGTGTTATTTAAATTCTAAGACTATGTAGATATTTTTGAATAAGAATCTTCAAGTATTTCTTAAAAAAATATTTCGGTGTGTTCTGAAGATATTGAGTAAGTTAGTTACGTGAATAGGCATCGGATATCATCGTTGTGCGGTAAATAAATTGACATACATTGCAATGAGTTGTGTAAAAGCAGAATCTGTATTTGCCAAACTACACATAATTCCTTTTTTGAAAATTAAAAATCCTGTTAAATTTGTATTACCTTTTTCTAATATTTAAGCAATAATTTTTAATTTGAAACGAGCCTCCGACAGGGGTCTTACCTCTTTGGCGTACAAATTTTACCGCCTAATTAAATCATATATCCTATTTATTGCTTTTTCAATCCATATAAGAAAGTAAAGGAAGCGTGGCCAAACGATTTTTGTCTTCTAAACTAAATTCTAATTTAACCGTTTCTATGGTGATGGGAAGTATACTTCCCCACCAAATTCATCAATTTTTAAACGTACGAGTTGAGCTATTTTAAAGTTCTCATCAAAATTTTCGATGAAACGAAATCCTATACGTTCCAATTTCTTATCTCAAACAATAAAAGTGTCTTGACTTTTTAATTCATCATTAATTAATGAAATTAATTAACAAAAATTAATGTCATCCAATAATCTAAATGAACTTCTTTTCTTAAATTAATCTCAATCCCAAAGTTATTTTATTATACCATTATTAGAAAGAAAATGACCCTTGAAAAGGTAAAGTATGGATTTAAATATCAATTTCTGTAATTCGATGCTTGATTCAGACACGTCTTTGTGTACGATGGAGATATGGCAAGAGTTAGTTTGCTGATGCGTCGTACCCTGAAAATGTTCTTTAAGTTAATAAATTTTTGGATTGGTCTCGCAGAGTATCCAATAATCTTTTGCTGATGTCAAATACGATTGCAAAACAAGCGCCATTTTTTCAACGTTCTTCGAAGCTCTACATCTAAAAAAATATACAGTTAGGATCTAATCAACATGAACAATCTTCAAGGTTGTCAAATTGTTTAAAAGAATCATCTAATGTGATTGTAGCTATTTGTATGTGAATGGAAATGCAAGTTTCCTAATCGCCACAGCAGAGTACAGTGGCTTGCACGTGTGTTAATTACTGCCAAGTAAATGATAAGATCGGATTCCCTTTTTTTTTTCTCCGCCGCATCACTTGTGAGGCGGATTTCGCATCTTTTCTCCGAATCTTCTTCTGCCAGCTGCACAAAATTTCTTGAACCTTGGTTCAACGAACCACACCCGGCAGGACGCAAAATTAGTCGGAAGTCCGTCTTATTTTGGTGTCTTTTAATGCTAAAATTGTGACGTAAACGCTGAATTATCATTTTGTGACTGAGGTATCCAGATTTAATAGATGAATGGGGTCTTTTAGCGCTTTTTTTTACACAATTGAATCTTATGAATGGACCTCTTAGTAACATGTTTGTCAAAGTCTATTTGTGTATTTCTGTCGAAGCTCTATTACTTGAATTTGCGCAATTTTTTTGAAATCCGTTAGCAGCTTTTCTATATGTAGTTTAGCCTACATATTTTCCAGGAAAGAAAAGTAAAAATATAAGCACTGATTTTGATCATTTAGTGCAAGTTTTCATTTTTTGTTAATACAAATTTATATTTCTTTGGGAGAGGCTAAGCATAATCAACAATATTTTCACCCATAGAGGAGGTCTTCCGGGTGAATTAAGCAAATAAATTGCTGTAAGTGAACATTATAATAGTACCATTTGTAACTATTGCAAAAAGCATATTGATCAGTAATAAAGTATATATGTTACAAAACTTGTAGTTTTCTGGATATATTTTGTTCGCCTTAAACTAGTAATGCAGTAACTTAAATAAATAACGGTACTCTAGTAACGTTATCACTATAATATTACTATTCTTAACTATTGCATATGACTTCTTGTAAATCCATTTTGCGTCTGTTACAAAACTTGTAGTTTAGTGGCATGCATATTTTATGGTATAAATAAATTGGCAAGTCGTTATAACGATTTTATTCACAATTTCTTATACAGTCGGACCTCTATTTAACGAAGTCGCTAAATCCCGAAAAAAAGTTCGTTATATGGAAAATTCGTTAAATACAGATTCACCTTCTTAAAATACTTTAAACTACTCAAAACAGATTTTAAATTCATAAACACTAAATATTATTAAAAAAGTAATTAATCACACCTTTATTTTGTAAATTAATATCTGTTTTATATATTTTACCCATCAAAATGAAATCTGCAAGGAAAACAAGAATAAAATAAACCATCGTCCGGAATACACTGTATTTTCAATTAAAAAAATAATTTTATATTAAAATTAATGAATTTTAGCATTTCATCATACGAAGGTTTGTTGATTTCTGCACCATGATCATTTCCATCTTCATCATCTTCGTCTTCATCGCAATTCATTGCTGTATTGTTTTTATTTTTCACACTGTCCAATTCAAAACTGCCTCATCCACATCTTCATCGACACATGCTTTTAAACGTTTTGAACAAGAATTCGATGATTCATAATTTTGTATCTTATCACGATTTTTTTTATCATGGCTGATAAGCTGTTTGAGGAATATCAAATTTTAAGGCAATATCCTTTTTTTTTTCACGCCTTTATCCACCTCATGAAGAATTAAATTTTTTTCTTTGATGCTCAAACACTTTCGCTTTGACATTTTCCAGCTTCAAGGTCACTGATCACCATAAAATGTGTTAAAAGAAAGAATAAGTTTGAAATGTTTAGAAATATTTTGATAAGTAGGGAGAAAAAAAAATATTGTATCACAAGAAAAAGTTCGTTAAATAGAGAATGCACTTCGCTATTTGGAGGTTATTTTACGAAGAAATTCGCAAAATGTTCTTGGTTCCAAGAAAAAGTTCGCAAAATAGAGAAATTCGCAAAACAGAGGTTCGTTAAATAGAGGTCCGACTGTAGTCCTTTTGCATTCATCCGCGTTTCATGTCGGTGTAATATAACCATCTTGAAATATTTTTTTATATATAAAGTTGGCTTTAATATAAGCATTTTTACTTGATTTAATTAATTTTTTTTATCAAATTCGCATCTATGAAGTCAATCTATGCCCACTTGACACACGTTTAATGCGTATGTTGCAGGAGGATTAAAGATGTAAAGCCATTGATCGACGTAAGGCAACGCGAAATTAGATGACGTGTGGTTACGCCTTTTGTCAAGTGAATTAATTCTACTAACAAATGAAAGCATTGGTGCTTTGGTTTTTTTAAATCCTAAATAAGGTATATTTTACTCAGTGAATCCTGTTTTCCATTTTTTAAACCTGATAAGAAACCTATTATTATGTACTGTTTATACATTTTTTTAAATTGATGATTACAGAAATAAAAGGGTTTTTTTGACATTTTTAGTTTTTAATTCTTTCAGACTTTTTTTATAAATATAAAGATTCAATTCTAAAAAAATTTGGACACCTTTTAAACTTTCAATTAAAAACAGATAAAAAATGGAAGGAAAGAAAGTCAAATTTGGTGTACTTTTTGGTAGATCTTTAACAATGACTACTTGATCGTTACTGATACCAAAGCATTTTTAAAATATAGCTAGAATATTCATTTACCTGTTTCCCAAATAAATTGAATGAATTCGGAATTTTCCCCTCCAAAATATCAGTGAAACTTTTATAAAAAGCACTTTTTTACGAAGCTTCTGCACTAAATTTTGAAATAAAGTTAACTGAAAGTTCAATTCAGTGGTTAGAAAAGAAAAGGTAGAAATAGAGGCTGAAAAAAGTAGATGTATACTTTTTTGTTGGCTTTATTTCTACTTTTTTGTTGGCTTTATTTCTACTTTTTTATTGTGTTTATTTCAACTAAGTTTCTTTGTTCTGTATTTTTCATTCAATAAAATTCCATTACCCGATTGACAGCGTTAAACTCTTATTGATTCTAAAGACTGGATAGGATTTTTTAGTTAACACAGAGAAGTACTTCATTTGTTGATTTTACTTTCACTTTGTTTTAATTTTTATTCAGATGAAGCCATCGCCAAGAACAGAGTTTCATAACTCCCAACTTGTTTTTCCGTTTCAATTCTGAAATAGAAACCGCTCCGTGCACACACAATGTGACCTTTGTCTGGCTTACCTGCACTGAATCGCTTTGCAACATGAGTATCGCTTTGCGAAATGGGTGTTTTAGCCTGAATTACTAACCCCAATTACATCTTCCACACGGCGTTCGTTTTAAATGGCAGACGATTCGGCCGCTGTTGCCAACGGCTTGATCCCAATCTTTTTTTTCTACCGGTATGAATATGCAGCTTCGTCGAAGTCATTAAAGCAGCGAAACGTGAACTGGATTCTTATTTGTTCCTACTTGTCTAAGAGTGAAAACTAGCGAGATAGAATAAGAATATTATATGATTTAATCGTTTAGAAAATGTTTTCGTAGTTTAATGCTTTCATAGTTAGTTATTTATTTGAATTTAAGAGGCGTGTTGAAATTTTTCGACTGGAGGTAATTTACATTGATGGAAACGTGAAATTAGATATGCGGTAATGATTTTGAAAACTACAAATTTCGAGTTAATTGTTCTAATATTCTTTTAGGTATAGGAAAGCTCTTGACTCATAATTAAGGGGAGCATTTAGCTATTGCCATTATTAAAGTTTCTAAGTTATTTTGCAATTAACCTAATTTCGTTCACTAAAGCATGCTGCTTTTTTGTAAGAAACAATGAAAACAATTATTTCGCGTTCTTCCATATAAAACTGTTACATCGAAATATTTTTTAAAAAAATAGATATTTTTCTTGTACAGTGGATATGCAGTTTGTACAAAGTTAAAAAAAATTCAAAGCTCCGGAATTAGATTTAAGACATAATCAATCGTTTTAAGCATTTTCTTGCTTTGTTTCAAACATTTTCTTTGGTATGAAATGTTTGAAGATATTCGTCACAAATGATGGAAGAGTTGTTTTTTAATGGCAGAATTTCAGCTTCGTGATAAGATCATCGATTCAAGCCCTGATTCTAATATTGATTCTTCGGATTCAGAAGGTTGGTGTGCGTTAATTATTTGAAGTCAAACGCCTTAATATTGTGGTGATGAGTTTTTGAGTTTGGAGATTGAGGTATTGGAAGAGCTATTTTTGTCTGCATATCTCTCGTGCAGTCTCAAAATGGAGCATTAATGTAATCAAACTGTCCATATTGAAACTTTTTATGTTATATTATTTCTATATTTAAAAATTTTATATATATATATATATATATATATATATAAAATTTTGGCAATTGCAACGGTTTTTTTAGGGGGGGAGGGTTCTGAAAATGTAAAGAAAATGATGAACAGCTATATATGTGCGAATAGTAAACATGAAGAGCTTTCAACGCTGGTAGGCATAATACTGACAGCAGTTTTTCCAAAAACTATTTAATGTTGAAAATGTCTCTCTCACAGGTACGGGGTTTTTAGAACGTAACGAAAACACTGCGTAAACACTTTAATCAAGTAATTAGTTAAATATTCATAGATGAAATTGTTTTCTACTCCACTTACATGTCTGAGTACCTAACTAATAATTTTGATCTAGTTAAATGTTCAGATTATCGAATGTCCAAAGATAAACGGGAGCTGGGATCAGTTTGTTCCTTCCACTGTCTTCTGCCCGAGGCACACGTGTTTCAAACGAGACCCGAAAGTCACGTGGCTCGAAGAAGCGTGTTCCCGACTCACGCGGTCTTCGATGTATCTTTAACCTTTTTTATAACTATAGAGCTGAATGAGAAGTTGTTCATGTATTTTGTAACCATCCCTCCTCCCACGAAACCTGTCTCGATGCATATTCCATTCGAGTGAATAAAAAAGTGCTATTGAAGACGAAAGTAAAAGATATCGTTTGTAAGCCGGGTTTGTCTTATAATATGTATCGTAAAAGAGACGGGAAAAAATTCGTCGCTTAACAATCTATCTCAGATTTTCAAAGAGGAAGGGGGGAAAAAACTGAGTTCTTCTCAACCAATAACGAATATTACTGAATTTTTTACTACCTGTATGAATAAGAGACTGCATGTTCTTTCCAGATGTGAACAAAATTCAGAAATATTCGCTATTGATTGAGAAGAATTGTTTTTTCTTCCTTTTTGAAACTTTGAAAAATGAGATAAGTAGTGTTGATTGTTAAGCTGGGCATTCACGAGAAGGTTAGCTATGCCATGTATCCTAAGGCTGTTTTTTTTTCACCCATTTTAGTTGAAAAATCAGACAAATCATTCACGGATGTTCCACAGTTTGTTTTGAGACAAGGTTCAAAATCGCAGAATTCCTGCCACCTAGACTCCTCTCCCCCCAAGCGGGGGTTTTCGAGTTGTATTTCTAGCCTCGACGCGAGGTTCCAATCTAGGCAGATCCTTTGTTTTGCCGCTGCCCTCGCATCGAGGTCTCAAATTGCAATCGGCGTATTGAGTTTTGGATTTTAAGTTCTTTTGAATTCAACTATTTCGAGTCATTTGCTCCGAATTTGACAAGTTTTCGACCTTGACGATAGGTTTTTTTTTCCTTCCCGTGTTCCAAAAATTCCATTTTGGAAGAGCGGTTAATGGCCTGCTTTAAGTGACAAATTGCTGTAATTTAAAGATTTCGTTACACCATTTTCATTTGAAGATAAACCCCTTTTTTGCTTCTTCGTATACGAAATACACAAGGAATTATAACTGCCAAAAAATTCGCAGGAGTTCTGATGAATCGCCATTTGTCATACCCCTCCCCCCCCCCCGAATCTGAAAACGCCATTTTTGGATTTGACTGTCGGTCAGTCTGTGAATGCCACAACTGAAAAATGCAGCTAGTCAGACGAATGAAATTTGGTGCGTGGTCTTTATACCCAAATTGGAGGTATGTTATCAAATTTTGAACCAATCCGTAAACGAGAAGCCTGTTTTTCATCCTTGTGCTTCTGAACACGATAATTCTTAAACGCAATGATCTAGAAAGATGAAATTCGGCACATGGTTTTATTACAAGAATTGCAGATATTTTTCGGATAATTTATTTTATCTTTTAGTGTGCACAGGAACGCGATAACTCAAAAACGCTAAAGGCTAGATGAATGACATTTGATGTGTGTCTTGATTGTGAAGATTGAATCAAATTTTGGAATCAATAAGTCAACGTGAAGAGGTCCAAAATGATTTTTTTTAAATGCGAATTTTACTTAATTCGAAAAGATACTGGTTTTTAAAATTTCTTTGCACATAAATACACTTTAAATTGTATTTGAGTTTCATTGATATTCCAGGCTTTATAATCATTTCCCTGAATTTTTTGCTTTAAATCTGGATTTTACTTTAAAACCAATAACTTTAAAATTTATTTGGAATCTTCAAACTTTAAAATTTTGAATTTTATTTTAGTTTCCTTGATATTCCTGGCTTCTAATTATTTTTCCCTTAATTTTTTCTGTTTTAAATCTGACTTTTACTTAAACATGAATAACTTTAAAATTCAATTTTATTTTAAGTCTTTAAATTTAATCACAAATAAATAATTTTTGAAATTTAGTTAAGTTTCATTGATATTCCAGAATTTAAAATAATTTATTCCTTAAAATTCTGAAACTTTTACGCTGTTTGATGTTAAAAGGGGACTTCTGTAAAATATAAATTTGAATTTTTGAAAAAATTAAAAATTGTAACAATTTTTCGCTCTCGTCAATAGGTTCATTTGTGTGAACCTATTGACTATTTGAAACACATTAGAGATATCTTGGACACTAATTTAGATGTTGTTTTACAGCTGATTCGTTTTTCCTCCTACTGTAAACTTTTAAAAATGTCAGAAGTCCCCTTTCAAAATCAATCGATTCATATTAAGGAGACCCTAATGTATAAAAGTTGGAAAGGAGAATTTAACAGAAACTAACATTTTAAACATTAAATCTAGTTAATCTTCACTTTAATATAAACTAAGTATATTGCAATAAATATAAAACTACGTAAAACAGGACGTAAAATAAATACGGGGTACTTTTTCATTTCAGGACTATTTTTCTGGTATAGACAAGGAATCGAAAATCGGGAATACTCGGAAACCTCTGGCCATTTTAATAAGCCTAGCAAAAGTTGAAAAAGAAAATTCACTTTAGTTTTATTCAAAATTAATTATTATAACCGGCATTTTAAATATTAAATCTAATTAATCTTTTCTAATTAGAACTTTTTATTTATAAGTGAAATCCGGAGCAATTCGGGACAATTAATTCAAACCTGGGGCAAACAGTCGAAATTGAAGACTTCCGGCTAATCCGAGGTGCTTGGTTACCTTATTTAAGCAATCGTGAACCACTATTTCTCTAAAAGTCGCCTAATTCTAAATAATGAACACCAAAATGCCATAGTCTTCGAAGGTCACCTTTTGGATCCGAGTGCTTCCGTTGACTTAAAAGCTCCTTAGGGTTCAATTTAATGAACTTCATAATTATTCCTCAGTTCAACATAATATTGATCTTGTGAGCTGATTTTACTTGCGGCTTGTTTATCAACCAGCGGAATTAATACGAGAAGGGGGGCTTTCATGAACTAATTAAAGCCATCTTTAATAACCTCCATGTCATTCATTCGAGGGATATTTGTGAATCATTTATTAGAATTTCCGTTACGTGGTTGCTTCAAGTGTAACAGTTTTCAAATCTTTGATGTACTTAAGTTTATTATGATTCGATAATTATTGTATGAGCAATTAAAAAATATTTAAAATATATGAAATAATTTCTTTTTACGAAAAAGTAACCGCAAGCTTTTAAGCATGCAGTCACTTTCTTTTCCGTATTATAACAATGAAATATCTTCATACCACATATTACGCATTGAGATTACAAACTATGAAAAGATATTATCAGCATGTTATTACCACATTACCCTATAATTATTAAAAGATAGTAAGTCGACATCTAATTTATTTCCTAAACCACAGATGTTATTCTAAAACTACAGACGTTAATTTTTTTTCTTCTTATCATTGCCATTTCTCTACATACAAAAAAGATATTTCCATAAATTTTTCAAACATCTTTCCGCATGTATAAATAAGTCTGCCTAACAAGTTTGATCATTAATTAATCAACAATTGACCCAGTGACCTAAAGCAGATCACGGACTGCCAATTACATGTTCCGTCTGAGCCTACCGAGTTGTTTTTCAAGCGAGAGTGAACTCGCAGGTTAATGTTTACGTTGAACTTTCTCCCAGTGATTTATAACACATACGAAATTGTTCTGTTTTTGCCAGCTAGACGGTCTTAAATATGTATTGCAGAGAGGTAGGAGTTTCTGTGCATACTAAGTGATTGTTGAAACGACGCTGAAAATCGCGAGATGAATAAGTTGTAGGCATTACAGTAAACGCGAATGTTATGTTTTTATGTAATAGCTTCAAAAGGCTGTTTTTATTATTTTAAATCTCGATATTTCTTAAGAGTAATGTTTTTTAAAAGTATATTTGGTTGAAATCTACAAGTTGGAACACACTCTAAATAAAACGGCGCCAAGTCGCCAAAGCAAGATGGATGCTAATGGTAAACAAACGTGCATCGGTCACAGTTAAAAGTTAATCGTTTAAATTTTAATCTTTTTTCGAACCCATTTGCGTTTGTGGTTTGTCGTTGAACTATATCCCGTTATAAATGTAGAATTTCAACAGAAATACTAGCTTTCCTAGCTCATTGAATGTAAGGAATCTGCTTCTTTTAATAATTCTTATGAGGCAGGAGAAATTGTGCTCGCGATGATTGCGACATCTGAAGAGGGCACTGGGGAAATTTTTTTAACTTTAAAAAACACCAGCGGCTCCTCTTTCAGTAAAGCGGGAACCTAGTAGCTTCGCTAGCTTAGTGAATGTAATCAGCTTCTTTTAATTACTCTAATGAAGCAGCAGAACATTTGCCAGCTAATAAGATCAAATGTTCTACAGAACAAGTAATAGTAAAAAATTAAGACTTACTCAGTTCTAATATTTGCATTTGAAAGGAAACGCTCTAAATATATGAAAAAGAAAAATGAACAATGCGGCGCATCAAGGAAACCATCGCGCAGGTGAAGACAACATTCCAAATGATGAATTGCAAAATATGACCAAGCAACATAAATTCCATGCAAACGATTTTTAATATAAGGCAAAGAAAAAAAATCTCTCAATTATGTGATTGGAAAAATATATAATCGCTAAATAAACCGAAGTTCTATTTGTCATTTTTTACTAATTGAAATCATCCTAATTAAAATATATTTTATTATTTAATTAAATATTTAATAAATATTTTTAAGTTTTATAAAAATCCGCGTTGTATATAAACAACTCAAAAACGCGAAACGCTTGCCATGACTTAAGCGATCTAGCCGATGGGTTGCCAATGGAACTAATCCGCTTAATTCCTCAAGTAGCTATACTGGCGACGAAATTGCGTGTATTCCAACTTCTGGATAGATACCAAGTGTATATTTTGGTGTTGATCATATGGGTACTGTAAATTTTAGAATGTATATTAACCCCTTCGCTTAGAACAACGTGTCTGACACATGCATCCAATTACAGAATTTTTGACATTTAAATTGGTAATTAAGTCAACGTAACAATTAATTTTAAATACAAAAATCACTTGGACACGCTTAAGTGTCTCAAGTATCCTTTACCATCTTAAATAGATTGAAATAATAAAAGATATCCCAAATGGGTGGTGTCATCTGATTAGGAGGTTAAATAAATTCGTAGGGAAAGGAGTAAGTATCTGAATTTTAATGTTCGCAATTTATAATTAATTATATATGGGGCTCAATTATAGAATCTGGAACCAGCTATCATTTTACAGATTTTGGATTTACTTTAGAAGACGGTGCATAAATGTTTGTAGTTCGCTATTCAAAACTGAAACAACTCCAACCCGTCGCGCAACAGCCTGTTTATTATTAAATAATTTTGAGAACGATGTATCATTTGAATTTTTTTCTGTAATATTTTGCGAAAACAGCCATATCTGAAAATGGTTAAATTGGAGATTGTTCCTAATTGCATAATTTCGCCCAATTTGTTATTTAAGTAAAAGCAAAGATTGCATTTTGCAATACTTTGTGAAGGTTTTCTTTGAAACACGTGTCGTATATTTTAAAAGTTTAAACACTATTAGTTTTGTACTAATTTTTCGCAATTGTCGAAAAATGTTTAGGAGCATATGTTTTTTTTTAAAAAAAACATTTTCTCAACCCTTTTCTCTTTGACATTTTATTAGTTTAAATAAAAATTAAATTTATTTTGAATTTCTATATGGTGATAAAACGCGAATAGAATATAAATTGTGTCAGCCAACCGAATAGTTATGCCCAAAAATGTTTTTGTTTAAATGCTTTCTTCTGGAATAAAGAACGTTAGCCAAATAAATTTTGCTTAGAAACGAAGTAAAAAAATTATACATTTGGCATAAGATGTTACCATGTTCTTTTCCCTATCAGTTAGACTTTTCGCATGTTATCCGGGAATTTCCTATTTCTAATGCTTCCCATTCTTAGAATGTTTTCCCAGGGAGAACTTTGATGAAGTGAGGACATAATAATGAATAATGGAATGCTGGCGGAGAGGAAGAGGCTGGTAACATACCTCATGCAATCTTGACCAAGACAAATTCAGCGAAACATACCCAAAGATAAATGCTTTCGCCTTTGTAACTGTAGTGCTGCTACCTTTGAGATTTCCCTATTACAGATGAGTCCCAAAGGCTTAATTTCCAGTGAAGATTATAGGCGAAAACAGAAATGGTTACAGTCTAAAAGCTGTTTAATGGCAAGGTTCGCATTTATAGCGTTGAAATAAAAGAATCAATAGCGGGTGTTGGGCCTTATCCAATTCAGAGAGAATATGAAGCTCTCCATGGGTAATTTAATTGCAAAACATTTCGCTACAAACACGTTTCATCTCTAATGTCTAATCAATGGAACCCATTCTACTTTATCATTCATCAGGAAAGAAGAGACAAAGAGTTAACTACACTTTTTATAGTTGCTATAAAATTGTGTTTTGCTACCTGGCAGAAACGAATGATATTCAATGTAAATCTGCAGTGTTATATTTTTTGTGTTTCGGTTTCCTTCTCAGTTTTCCTTTTACTATATATTAAAAATGGAACGTAATTTGAAAGTTAATACTAAAAGCTTCTTATGCAGTGTCAGTAATAGAGGGAAACATTTCTTAGTATTTTGCACCATTATGATTGCCCTTGAATTGTTGTAATGGTAGCTTTCCAGCATAAAGCCTCTTCTTGTTGAGAAGAGCGTTTCACAGAATTTGCTCCATTTCTGTTTCCGTAGAAAGATGGCAGTATCTGAATGCCATGAACAACGAATGGATATTTGCCCCCGAATGTTTGTGCAATACTGAACACATTGTTAAATCGTCGACTTTTATTCCTCGGTCGGTCTTCAGAAAAATAACCCAGTAAACCCTTATAAATCATCGCCATTGTTATTACTTTACAGTAGCATGTGAAAGCAGTTGAAATGTATTAAGACATGATTACAGTTTCATTGCCTTTTCAATCTGTTTTACCATGCAACCATATTATAAATAATTTTTTCCATTTCTTCCTTGTTAAATAGCATAAAATATATTTTTAATTGATGATTTTTGTCTTTGAATTATTGTCTGGCGATGCAATCGTATATTAATGATGTAATTTGGTCTTGCAGAAAAGCATATGATTAGGCCTGTATAAAATAAATCAATGACAAATAAGAGCAATCCTGCTGTATTAATTGGAGTGAAAATGAATATGAAATTAACTATTTACAAAACTTCCAAGCGCTGCAAATTGAAAACCTAATTGTTCCGTCGCTGATTAATGATGCCTAAAACCGTTGTTCTCATATGCCTGACTATTTTTCTAACCTTTTGACACAGTGTTTGAATTGACGCAACAAAAAAACTCCTACAGGAGTGGTTATGGATATACACATTTACAAATGCGAATTACGTCCTGGAAAATTTCTTCAAAACAACCCCATAGTTATGCTAAACAGAACTAGGCAATACAAATGTAAGATGAGTCACAGGATTCTGATTTCCATCGAAGGTTTCTTTGCTTGTATAACAACTCTTCGAAAGAAGAAAGTTAATCTTGAGAATAAGACTGTTGTTGCCAAGAGGATACATGCTGAAAATCTTATTAAATCAATTTACAACATATATATGTGGCATCCCGAGTACTGATGAGAAAATAAAAATAAATTGATGCTTTTGCATCTTTTTTGCTTTGTTTGTACGATTGAGAATAAAATATTTTATTCCATAATGTTGAAGAAAATTCCTTGTCCATATTATTAATTCTTAAAATTCATCTGTGTTTAATATTAAAGAATTTTATCAAGAACATTGTTTTCTCAATTAAAGTCAAGTGTTGTTGGTGGGTAACAAACTGTTTTTTAGCAGTGAACCATACTTAAAACAAAATAAGATTTTTAAAAGTATTTTTCCCATATTTTATTCAAGGTATGAAAGTCACAAACATTTTCATTTTTAAAAAAATAGGGCATTTAATGGTTAATTTTGTATTTAAAAGCATATGATATAGCCTCATGTGAATTTCGAATAATCAGAGAGACTTCATCGAATCATGAAAATTATCCGACAAGAAATAAGATGATTTTCTGTCTAAAAGTTAGCCAGAATCATAATAAGTATGACTGTAAAATTATACAATTCGCATTTTTTTCAAAAGTGTTATTAATAATAGATTAATTTGACAACTATTTCTCTCATTTTTGGTTTGGTACTTCCTGAAAATATTTTAAAGCTCAAAATTTATTGCAAATATCAAAATGCCTTTCCCATGATGACTGTTCACTATCGGAGCGATGCAATGTCTAGGGTTAATATTCATCTTGCATTTTACTGTACCTCATTAAAGCGGTAGAATAAGAAACCTTGCATAATAAGAATCGTAAATTATTCCAATTATCATTTTCCAGAAATCTTTAGCCTACTTTACTTTTACGGTGATTTGATTAGCATTTTTTTAAGGCCCATAAGCAATTTATCCGGGTCTCCAAAGCTGTCATTCATAGAAATTCGAAACCTAATCATTCTTGTTCCATTCACAAACATCCATATAGAAGGGGAGGCGGAGAAAAACTCCTCGGTTGAATCGATTGAGTGAAAATGATTTCTCACCCATTTAAAAAAAGGCGATCAAAAAAATAAAGAAACCACTTGCGAAAACCTTTTTTCCACGAAGTGCCTAATGGAGTTTGAAAAGGCAACCGCAGCTGAGACATGAGGAAGTCTGATTGAGCAAATCATTAATCTGCCATTTATTCGCGGCTGCTTCTCATTACAGCGGCGCTGTCAATTTCATTAATTCTAATTATACCCCGAGTCTCTCGGTGACGTGTTTCGAATCTCCGCCGGAATCTTTGATTAGTTTTTGGTGCTGGTTTTGTGACCGCTGAACAAATCCTAAGGTGAAGGAAAAGTTTTTCTAAAGTAATATTAATATAATTTGGCAGTTTTGTTTTTAATACACTAACACAGATAAATTTTCTTCACCTTATTACAGGTGACATAAACTGTTATATACATTCATAACCAAGTTCGTTGTAAGGATAAAAAACGCTTGTTATGAGAATTCTGCATACACTCATTAACATGTTCCAGACGAAACCAAATCTAATGTGCCTTCCAATACAGAATTCTTTTTAATAAAAAAATATAGAAAAAAAGCCCGGATAACGCTGAAGAAAAGTTCGGAGAGGAAAACATCTTGACAGAAAGAAAACCTCTTCGGTTAATGGTGGTGGTTGTAATCCCACCTGCTCTAGCGCATATATCAAGGTCAAAGGCTCATGGTCAAGAAGAACTATCGAAACATCTAGATAGCATCTCAGTTATAAGTTCATTTCGCTCCCGTGTATGATGGTAAGACTCGCACGGAGTTGCCTCTGTCATGCCAGTTGGTGTACCAGAGTTTGTGAGCGATCGGTGCCACGACAGCAGTCGGGAACTAAGGTCGGAGTCCTAGTAGCCAATCACCGTCCACGGCCCAACCCCTCCCAACGGAGGTACTTCCCGTCATCTAAGTGGAGGTAAAAAGTAGTCCTCCTGAATTGAGAAAACTTCTAGCAGCCACCCCGACCACAGAGAACGTTGCTAAAGAGAACCATCGGTCTACCAGTTTTTTGAGTAATGCTGGTTAAGAGCACAGTCTGGGGATAGAACACGTTATCTTCTCCTCCCTTAACCCACTACTATTAAGCCTTACTTTGGGCAAAAATGTCTTTATTATACATTTCTTTTTATTAATAATTATAAAACTTGATCTAAAAGAGACACTCGAAATTAATTAACAGAGTAAGCACTTTCAATTTTTCAAACTTTTTAAACTCATTGTAAATATGGATGTAACGAATATTCCGCAACTATTTGGTATTCGGCGCTTTTGCTGAATATTCGGTTGGCCGAATACTTTCAGGATAATAATTTTTAAAAAAGTGTGCTGTTAAATATACTTGACAAAGAATATTGTGCAGAATTACATTTCAGTACATTTATTGTCATAAAAAATGTTACATATCGTTTATCATTGTAAAGCCTGAAATTATGATGCAAGAACAATAAATTATCAGAATTTTCAGGAAAAAGTATGTTCTGTTTGGATTCTTGTGTATTACAAGATTCAGAAAATAAATGATTGGGTGATTGTAAAAGGGATAACATTCCAGTGGAATTTTACCCTTTTTCCAATCACCCATTCAAATGTTCACTATATATTGTGCTTACAGGAGCTGAAAGATGTTTTCTGCTTAATTTGCAAATATTGGACATTTTTCTGCTTTTTTTTCACCAATTGAGTGGACACTCCATCCCAGCTATTAGAAATTCTTTATCAAAATCACAATTTACTTCTAACAATTTTAATTTATCCATTTAATTTTCTTCTGTGTTTAGCATTGTCATGTTCTGCAATGATAACTCTTTGATTTCTATGAAGCAATTCCAAAATGAAGAGGGTTTTTCATTTCTTATTATCAAAATTAAGATATTTTAAAATGCATTGAGATGTTAAAATTTTTTTTAAATATACAAATAGTAAATCAGTTTTATTAATCTTTGGATTTTTTTATTTAAAATTTGAGAAATATTTTATTTACAATCAAAAGTGAAATGTTTTTAAAAAGTGGATATTCGGCAGCTGAATATTCGGCTATTCGACCAAATCACTATTCGTTACACCCTTAATTGTAAACATAACATTAATTTCGTCTGGATCTATATAAATACTCATTTATTCGATTCGGTATAACTGCAACTAATCAATTTGAAACTCAATGATGTATTCGGTACATTTGTCCCATACATTTTGTCCGTATTTCTGGAATATTGTTACGGTATCTTAGTTGCAGACAGAGACTTGGGCCAACACCTCATGCTTTCAGTTTCCTGCCCCCTGGTGTGGCATGACATTTTGGAGAGGGTGTATCGGTTCAGGTGTCGTCATCCGACCACTGTCCAAAATTACGAAGTCCACCCCAGAATAGCTATCGCGTAACTTAAAAAAGAGACATTAGTC
Organism: Araneus ventricosus; assembly: GCA_013235015.1. Taxonomy (NCBI): domain Eukaryota; kingdom Metazoa; phylum Arthropoda; class Arachnida; order Araneae; family Araneidae; genus Araneus; species Araneus ventricosus. The sequence continues at coordinate 550,390 of BGPR01000065.1, forward strand.
TCTCGGAGGTTCCAAACTCGTGGTACACTTACCTCTTGGGGTACGCGAAAGTGCGGCCGGAAAACGCACAAAAAAAAGGGATTGAAATGAAAATAAAAAGTTGCAGAATTTTGTTTCCCAACATTCGTGTGAAAAGTGAAAGTCATGCAAGTCCTGAAGCCTACTGGATAGCAGCGAAAGAAGCGTACGAAGAACTCGATGTTAAAGCAATAAAATGTTCAATATCTTGCACGAACACGGAGCTTGTGGAAAGAACATTCTCGTCTTATACGTATATTAATAATAAATACCGCATTAAGCTTGACGCAGCTCCAGACACGAAATTATATCTGTCTACATTTGAGCTTAATTTAATAAAACTCGACTCCATGAAACAAACTCAAGGATCGCATTGAAATTGTCTTCCATTGGAATAGCTGATTATCAAGATGGGTAATAATTAGCTTTTAATCATAAATTAATGCGAAATTATTTTAATGCTGTTAAAAATGAAATAAAATGTAAAATAAAAAAATGAATCTTGCAAATATTATTCAGTTAATTCGAGTCATTTGACTCTTAATCTAACCTTAGTTCTTAATAATATTAATAAAAATTCTTTGAGTGGAGGGATGAAGAGTGGTGGAGAATATGACAGTAGTTGGTACTCAAAAAGAAGACTAATCATTGGGTACGGGGGAAAAAAGTTTGGGGACCGCTGATCTAACTAAATTAAACCAAGCTGAATTGTGTTACGTGAACTTTTGAACTGATCATATGTGTTCTGATCCAGCTCCTTTTTTTCAACGTCAGAACTTGTACAACGCAAATGAACTGATTGGCTAATTATTGTTTTGTTTCTTCAGAGATTATGTGCCACTTCTTTTGTTCGGTGATCTGCCGGGAAGTGTGAATCGCCTCTTCCGCGTTGCTTCTGCCACCAGACTCTTACTTCACTTCCTCTTTCCTCTTTTTTCGGTTGCAGTTTGGTAAACAAGGGGTTGTTGCGTCATCCGAATCTCTTGTTGTTTTTCTTAGCGATCTGGGCGGTCTGCTCGAGAAAAACAAGTCCATATTATTCAAATACAACATCGTCTTCGGGAGGAAGTTCTGTCTCGAATGTTTTAATTCTCATTGAATATGGAACAGTTTTAATTGGGAAGGATGTTTTTTCACTGAATAACCCAATTAACTTTAAAAACTCCATTTCTTAAAACTTATTTTGAGATAGCATTGAATATCTTGTTTAACTGGGAGCAGGCCAGCATGCTGTCTGTTTGCTATAAAGCGTCATTGTTGGATTTGCTGTATCTGGAGCTTTTGAAACTTTTTAAAGAGATTAAATGGGGTTTTTTTTATAAAAGTATAAAGCAACTTATTTCCTGTGACAGTTTTGTCTGAAAATAAGATCGCTTCTTTTTTCCCATCCCCTAATACAAATACACCGTAGTGGTAACATAGCATTCATCTTAGGTTAATTCACACAAAATATAAGATTATATTTAGAATGAGGCATAAAATTTTATCTGTACAAGTAAATCGTTTTATTGTAGAGAGGAAGTGGCATATGATATGTTTCAGAGTTAAAGTTAAACAAGTCCATATTTTGCCCGTTTCGCACTAACACTGCCACAGTAGTGTAGAAATGTGATATTTTCTGTGTAGTAATTTTCTTTGTCTGAAAATAAGATCGCGTCTTATTTTACCCCATCCCCTAATACAAATCTATCGTAACATAGCATTCATATTAGGTTAATTCACACAAAATAAAAGATTATTTTATATCTAGAATAAGGCATAAAATTTGATCTGTATAGTAAATCGTTTTATTGTAGAGAAGAAGTGGCATACGATGTGTTCAGAGTTGAAGTTAACCAAGTCCATATTTTGCCCGTTTTGCACTAAAACTACCATAATACTGTAGAAATGTGTTATTTTCTGCGTAGTAATGATTAAAGTCCTTAGTTTAGTTTACATCCACCAGGCAGCAAGAACAATTAGAAGTCCACTGTTTGCTCTTTTAAGTGCAGCTAATCAACTTTGAGGTCTGTTTCTCGGAAACGAATCCCATGGACTTGGTTCATTTTAACTCCGAACTCTCCATATATCGAAGTAAATTAAATACAATAGAAATACTTACATTAATTGTCATGCAAACATGACTGGATTTCCTCTACTGAACAAATCTGAAGCTATTCGAACCTTAAACAGGTATTAATTAGTGCGTGAAAAATGTATTTTCTTAACCCTTATTCATATTTACATTACTGCCTTTTTTACCTTTTTTTCAAAGAAATGAATAACTGAATTTCAAATAATTCTTTTGAATAATTTGATAACTGACTAATAAAATTATTAAAGATATTTAATGAAGAAATTTTAATTAAGCAAATTGTTTAATTTAAATTAAATATTAAGTTCAAATTAAAATGTTCTAAATTTTTTTGCTGTATTCCTTACACTCATTTATTCAGATTAACACAACTTTTGTTTTAAAAAAATACGCGTGTATTGCTGGATTGACAGATCGGAATAAAGTGAATAATTTTTTTAAAAAAAATTACATGTTTCAAAATTTTATTTGAAAGTTCAAGATCGGCCTGCAATTTTTTATTTGGCCGGCAATTTATTTTTATTTCTGTGTTCTGCTGGCTTGATTATAATAATTTAAAATGCAAACTTCATCTTAAAATGATGAATTGTCTCATAAGTTTAGGAAAAAATCTGGATACTTGCTTAATGATTAAGGTTTAAAACGTTCTCATGGTAAACACCACCGGTGGGTCGTTTAATGTCCTATCGTATAATAAAAAATAGTCCAACTTTATTATGAATAACTGTTGTTAATGCTTTTGCTTAATAGACTTAAAATTATAAGTTTTTCAAATTAATTTATGCAAAGCATTTTTGTGCTCCGTTAATGGGAAAAACAATCGGTCACTGAGTGATAACGGTAGAATGAAGTTCCTAACACAATTAAAGAGGTAGCAAAGATTTTTCATTTGAACAGTGTGTCTTATAGATGTAAATCGCCGTATGTAAGCGATCGTTCTTTGTAAATTATCTATTGTTTTTACTTCTATCTATACCAATTGCAGACGTAGTAAAAGTGATTTGTTAGGCGGAAGCGAAATGCTACGCGGATTCTTACGAATTAAAAAGTGCCGTATTTTATTTTGGATTAACCCCGTAAAGCAGGACACTTTAATTGAACCAAAAGGCAGATAAAACATAGTTTGTCAATGTGTTAATAATTTTAATAATATTTTAACTACGTTAATTTAAAATGTGACGCATAATATTTCTATTTTAAATTTATTATCCTTATTTATTAAGTGTTTTACATTCATTTATAATTAAAAACTAATTATAACAAAACAAAAGAAAGAAAAGGAAATGATAATTGCTTTAAGATTCATCAAGAATCTATTCATGTTAATAAAAAAAAGAAATCATTAACTAATATCCTTCAGTTTAATAATAAACTATTCATTTAGTTTGGTCGACAGTTCTGTTTGGTTCTCTCTAAATGGTACTTTTTTATACCTTTCAAATAAACTGTTCCACTCCAACTATATCATTAAAATTACAAATAAAAAATGCAGGATTTAATTTAACGAAAGAAAAAACAAAGATTTGCGACTTATTTCAATTTCGTATAAATTGTAATAGCAGTGTTTTCTACTGTTTCAACAATTAACTTCGGAGTACTTTATCCTTACGATCACAGCAGTGCTCCACACCAGAAACATTACTCTCCTAAATTCGGAATTACTATTTTCACCATGGAGAGTGCTTTGTTAGCCAAACCCATTTATTTGGATCGCTTAATATCCTGTGAGTCATTTGTGGTAATTACTCCTGATAAAGTACTAGAGGAAAATAAAGTCATCCGTAGGCGCTTCGTCAGCTTCACTTAATACGTTTTTGGTTGCTACGAATAAATAAGGCGATTCTCTTTTGTAAAAGCAACAAAAATGAATTCCAATTAATAAATACGAACGGATAATAATACCCGTAACTTGTAAAGTAGTAGTAGTTAAACGAGATATTTTTTATTCTTGCATTTTGCTATCAGATTAATATAATTGTTACAAAAGGAATAAGATTAATCGATTGAATCGTATCTCAGTCGCAGGGGGATCGGCAACAAAGACACAACCGTGATACCTGTGAGGGCAATGTTTTGGCGTCGGACCGTGTTGGCAACTTTTAACCCGGCTTGAATTATTCCAAATATGAAGATGGACTTTGATTTAAATAAATATTACAAATATAATAATTATACACACAGTTTTAGAACATTATATTTGTATAAATTATTTGTTTAAATTGAAATTTACAACGCTTTTTGGGTTTCTACTCACATACTGCTTTTTTTTTTCTGTACATTCACAAATTAGTTACACAAATGTGAATTAACAAAGTTAAGGCCACCAGATTTTTTTGAACTAGTTAGTCCGCCGTTTTTCAGTGAAAATTATTGTACTTAAGTTGCAAGTCAAAATTGACATTTTAACAAAGTAGGTTTAATTCCTGTAATAATATATTTTTCACCATAAAGCGTTTTGTGTATCCGATGAAACATTGCCGCGTTTCTAGTAATTTTCTGCATGCGCACAACGAACTAGAAAAAATATACAACGACCGTGCTTAAATCGGTTTTAAAATGATATTTCTGAAATAATATTCTGTTAAGCAGAGTCTGAGAATTCAATGATGTGGAGAATCCAATCGTCGTGACCGTATATCTTTCACACAAGAATGGTTTGTGAAAGAATAAACTGGAAAAATAAAATTTTCAATCTCCTTGGACGTCACATTAATAAACATTAAAGAATTTATATGACTAAATAAAGAGACATATACAAGGTGGGCATAAATCATGTTGGGCAATTTCATGACTGAATACTTTGCCAAATATTAATTGTAAAGTACCGGTTAGGTAGATTAGTGACATTTTATCGTAAGTTTGCGGATAGATAGTTCTAGATGTTTAAATCTACATACAGGTTACAAGTAGTTCACAGTTGTTCCTTATTCTTTCTGTGTTCTAGTGACGATGGTGAAGTGTAGCAGCGCTAATAAACCGAAATGCTGTCTGTGATTTCAGCGAAATCTCCGTCGAGAATACTTGAAAATTACCCTGAAAAGAGACACCACTTGCACTAGGTTTGATCGCCTTGAACATGGTCACAAATGCATGGGAGGAAATGATTTATCGATGTGACAATTTCAAAGTAATGAATATTTGTGAAAAAGATAAACGTTGTGTGTTTCACCATCTTATAATCATGTGTACTCTCATGTTTGTCTGTACAACTACGCATAATAAGCCATTATTTTTTCACTTACAGCTGCTTTTGAAAATAAATCTGTTAAATTTGATTTCTTATCTGTATATTCAGAGAATGTTAGCAAGTTTCTTTCTCTGGAACATGAAATCCGTCGCAATCATACCATTTATCCTCGATTTTCAGTGAATTATGGTAAATATTTGATGTTGGTTGGATATTAGTGGAATAGTGGTGTTTCTGTTGGATATCACCTTTCTCAGCTTGAGGAGAAGACAGAGCACGTAATGGGTGAAGACAGAAAAAGGACTTAAATTGCTCTCGGATTCCTAAAGGAAGAACTTTTATACATTTGGACACGTTTGTTAAGAAAGCTTCTTTTTATACAGGGTGCACAAATGAAGTGACACATTTCAAAAATTAATTTTAAAAAAAAACTAAAAATGTTGGAACTACAAATTTTTAAAAAATGAGAGCGCATCTCAAAAAGTTTTTTTTCAGATAGGTAACGTGCCATTTCGGTGGTCTAGGGGATCGTAAATTACTGGAAATCAAAAATTTGTTTAGAGTTATTCCATTATCTGAGAAAATATTAAAACTGGAAGAAAAATAAAAGCATGTATTTGTAGGGAATTTTACGCTCTTTAATTTGTTAGTTCACATGTAGTGTGAAAACTGAAGAGTTTTCGTGATATTCAAGACAAACTAAAAAAAGAAACCAGAAAACACGCATCGGCTTCTGCTGATCGGGTAGCCATTGTGTACGGAATTTTCTCGCTGTAATAAATTTAGAACGGAGCGACACCGCGTTACCTATCTGAAAAAACTTTTTGAGATGCGCTCATATTTTTTTTTTTTAAATCGTAGTTCCAACATTTTTAAGTTTTTTTATTAATTTTGGAAATATATCACTTCATTTGTGTACACCCTGTATTATTATCCAAGGAATTCATATTTAGAGAGATGAAATTCATATTTTAAATAAATGGAATCTGACAGTGAATTTATGAATGGCTTCATGCGGAAAAAGATTTTACATTTTAAAGCTAGATGCTCATTTATTCTGCACCTGAATGGATTGGTCTAACTACAGCATTGGCTCTGAAATATAAGCCTTTAGAACACTGGAATTATTATTCGAAAATCCGAGGTTGGAGTTAAGCTTAAGTGGAGTTTAAGTTGTACCTTGAATGAAGGTGAATCGCAGATGTTTTGGTTTCCTTATAAAACTATATACAGCACATTCAGGTATGTGTGCTGTGTTATCGGCATCTAGTTATGCAAAATAATTTCTCCATTAATAAAAATTTTATTGTTTTTCATTTGCATTGAGAATTATCGCTTACTGAATACTGTTTCGTAATACTAATGTAATATTCCTGATCGTGGCAATGATAAATGTATCGCGTCCTACGCAGTTCTGAGTGTCGTTATTCTTTTAGAATATAAAAGCATGATAAAGCTGAAGGATAAATGCTTTTCAAAGAAACTCTTCCATCCAAGAGTTGTTAAGCGGGTTTTTGCATTAAAATGTCAAGAGCAAGATCGTCGATCAAACTGATTAATCGATGGAAAGTGATGGGGAAGAATATATATTCTGTTTTTTGACGCTAAAGACAAAATAACAGCATTCCATGTCTGTTGATTTATTGAAAATTGGAAAATTAGGAGTCGGAAGTTTCAGAAAATGGCTGCGTTTGTTTAAAATTTTTATAAAGTAAGGAGAAAGTATTGTAAGAAGAACTCAACAAACGTTTCCTACTTAAACTATTTAAGGTTATTCTTAAGAGCAAATGTAGTATTAACCCTTTGACTACTGAATTTCCTAAAATCGCTAATTCAATGCAACGTTCGGAAACATGTTGAAATATGTTTGAATGAAGCGAATTGTTATTTATGTGCAAGGCTTTATTAGTATAATCCGATTGAACGCTGTAATAGTTCCACGTAAACACAATAGCTTGCGAAAATCGCAGGATGCAGCAGAAAATAGACTTGCTTCTTACTCGCGGAAATCGCGGGATAAGCAGTTAGTGTTAAGCGTGAAAATTTCTTTAAAATTTAAAGCAAGTTAATCTAGTATTTGGTATTTAAAAATATCTGAGGTCTGTATTTCTCAGTCAAGATATCATGTAAGGATTGTAATGCAATAAAAATAGAAATATACTATCATAAAAATTGTCTAGAATAAAAAAATAGTCTAGAATGCAAAGTTCTGAATTTTCATTATATTGTTAAATTGTTAGAAAAATTATTCAAAGCCCCATTTGTGGGTTTTGAAGTGTGACTACTTAAGGCATTTTTATTTCAATAAAAGCTGATATAGTTACATAATAAACTACAGCAACAACATCGCTTAAAAAAAAGAACTTGGATGCCATATTTTCATCTAACTAAAATATAAATTCACTGTAACTGGCTGAAGATTAAAGTATTCTGTAAATAAAAGCATAATTATATGGTGTTAAATTTTTTTCATCTTTATTTGAACAGGACAATTAGAGAGTTTCGGTCGTTATATGGATTAGATTAACACTGTTCACCGGTCTAGTGACACCTTATCTTCTTACCGTGATTGCTGATATTCTTACACAATCTGTAGTATTCGCTGTTTGATTTGTCATTGTTTTCTTTTACTAAAGAATAGGGTGAATATGGAAGATTTAGTGATAAAACACGTCTGTTTATTTAGTTTTATCATGCAAAGTTTTTTATTTGAATTCCGTTAAATTTTCCCAGGATTTATCGTTACAAGTGGATATGTTCAAAAGCGGAAATATGGAAAGAATAACTATTGTTTGTTTGCATAAAAAGTCGGAGAATGTCAAGATCTCTCTTCTCATTCATCGTAATAAGATTCCATTCCGCTTATCATAAATCTCTCGCAGATGACGTTTCAGACAAATGCGAAATCCTTGTTTTCCCTTTCAGGCTAATCTCATAAACCAATTATACCAATTCTAAGTTTCCTTTTTATCCTTGCGAGAGCAAATAATCCATTCCTTGAAGATAAGAAACATGCCAACTTAATTGACCGTTCATTCTTCCAGTGAAGCAATTGTGTGTTCGTGGACATTTCATGTTTGCTAGATACGGGGGAACCGTTCTTCGAATTAAATTTTTTTAAAGCTTTTTTAAAAAACAAAAATAATCGAGCTGCTTCAAAACGGTACGTTAATATAATGAAACTAAAAAAAATAATTAAGTAGATAAAAATGTTTTTCAAAAACGCTTTTTTATTTGTGCGCTTAAAAGTGGTGTTTTTATTTTAATTATTTCCTGCTTTTAATTTATAATTCTTTATTATGAATATTATGGAATATTGAAATTTTTTTTTTCGAATTTATTACCAGGTGGCGCTGCTCTTATGGAATCAGAAATTAATTGAATTAATCGATTAACTGATAACTAAGTTCTAAAAATATTGAAATAGTGTACTGTAATCAAGAATGCACAAGTGTACAAAATTTCGAATATCTAGCACATCTAGAAGTGAGTGAAAAATCGATTGCAAAATTCCATCTTTAGAAAAAGAAGCGAGTGAGGTTAGATAAAAGTGCATAAAAGCAAAAAAGGGACAGTTACCAGTAAAAGTATATAATGATATAGCACTAATGCTAACATAATTTTGCAATAATGAGACTATTTTTCACTGCTTCAAGTGAAATGGAATTAATTCATATGACTTGAAATTCACTACACCATTGCCAAAGAATATGAAAAAAAGCAACATCTTCACACACACAATTCCTTTTCTTTAACAATGGAAGAAAAACGTGCAATTAAATATTTGCAGAAACAATGAAAATAGTTTGAATTCCATTACAAAAAAATGAGTCTTTTAAAAATTAAAGGAAAAAATTGACCGACAATTTTATTACACCATCTTAACCATCTAAAATGTTTTTAAATTTTAACCTAATTTTAAAAAAACATTGTATAATAATATTTTCGGAAATTATCTAAGGAAAGCGCTAAAATTTAGCATAATTTTTGATTAAATTCTAAATAAAAGTTGCCGAGAGGTACACATTCTCGCATTCTCCTCTAAACTTTCTCGTATACTCTCTAACATATGTACAGAAAAGATAAGCTAAAAGGCAGTAAAACGAACAAGCATCCAGTAAGCGAAACGTCATACCACGAGTTTTCGAAGGTCGCTCGAAGGTTTGACGCTGAAGGCGGAAGTAGAATCAGAAGATGGCGTGATTACACAATAGGGCTACGTAAGATAAAGAAAACCAAATTTGCAATTTGAACGCCCTTTTTCACTTTCTCGTATACGAGTATACAAAGAGAAAGTATTGTAATCGTCAAAAAATTCGAACTCGAGATTTTGGCGAATCTCCACGTTTTAGACCTCCCTGAGTCCGAAAAACACAATTTTGGAATTATGTCTGTGTGTCTGTATGTCTGTGAACACGATAACTCGAAAACTATGAGAGATACGGGGATGAAATTTGGTATGTGGTCTTTAAACATAATTTGTAGGTTTCTATCAATTTTGGACAAAATCCGTCCACGGGAAGTCTGTCTGCCTGTATGTCCGCGGTCATGCGAACGCTATAATTCAAAAACTTGAATAGCTAGATGGATAAAATTTCGTACACAGTTTTATTGTCATGAATGTAGCCCGTATGAAATTTTGAGCCAAATCCGTCTAAAGGTTGACTGTCTGTCGGTCTGTAAAAGCGCATCTCCAACGAGTCTCCACGCACATGCGTATTGAACGCAATCTTCTGTGCACGATATTTATTGACTCCTGCTTGGCGCTTTTATTTCATCCGATTCTCCATGCGCATGCGTACTTGGTAGCAATCTGTGCGCGCGGAAGGATTGTCCTTGAGCCAAGAAAGAGTAGAAATCGGTATTCATTTAATCGGAACGCATCTCTTCGAATTTGATTTTTTACCTAAATATTCTCTGATAGACATTGGATCCTGGGTTACAATAGGTTCGAATTTTTTTATCCACGCGGGGGGAGGGGAAACAGCACCTTTTTCGAGAAGTATACGAGAAAGTTTAGGGGAGACACTCCCGCTGGTTTTCAACGGATTAACACAAAAATTGGAATATGCGATTGTACAGACCGACAGACAGTCAACCCTTTGATGACGGATTGGGCCCAAAATTTTATACGAACCTACATCCCTGATGATAAAACTGTGTACAAAATTTTATCCATCTAGCTATTGAAGTTTTTAAGTTACAGTGTTCACATGAACGCGGACAGACAGACTTCCCGTGGACGGATTTTGTCCAAAATTTGATAGAAACCTACAAATTATGTGTAAAGATCACATACCAAATTTCATCCCTGTAGCTCTAATAGTTTTCGAGTTATCGTGTTCACAGACAGACATAATTCCAAAATTGTGTTTTTCGAATTCGGGAAGGTCTAAAACGTGGAGATTCGTCAAAATCTCGAGTTCGAATTTTTTGACGATTGCAATACTTTCTTTGTATACTTCGTTTGCGAGAAAGTAAAAAATGCGTTTTTGCAAATTGTGGTTGCTCTAAGTCCAACGGCCCTTCAGATTGCCAACGCGCACACATTCCTCTTTATTACTCGTAGTAAAGAGAGAGAGCATAATTATTCGAAAGCTTTGTCATGAAGTCGTACTGTTCTTTCTTTGACAATGTAATTAATACATTTAAAATCGTAATTATTTTTTATACTTCCTTTGTAATCAAACTTTCCTGGTAAATAAAAATTTAGTTGTAATGTTCCTTTTCAAAGCACCTGGACATTGGTTTTTATGATGTAGAAAAATATTACACATTGTAATAAGTTAGCATATTTAAAATAGAAAATAACACTTGAACCAATGATTGCAGACATCACATGAGTCAATAATATCAAAATGCTGGGAGTTAAAGGAAAACTGAATGAATTTTTTATGATTAGGATAATGATTAATTTTTTTACATGGTATATATTATATACTTATAATGTGACTTAACTTGAGTCTTGTAATTTCTTCCCTCATTATGTAAATACCCTTTTAAAATGTGAAAACAGCATTCACGCAGTTTTGAAAAAATATGACTGATGTTTCTGCAATGTACAATATAAATGATTCATAATAATTTTTACTTTCTCGTATACGAAGTATACAAAGAGAAAGTATTGTAATCGTCAAAAAATTCCAACTCGAGATTTTGACGAATCTCCACGTTTTAGACCTCCCCGAGTCCGAAAAACACAATTTTGGAATTATGTCTGTCTGTGTGTCTGTGAACGCGATAACTCGAAAACTATTAGAGATACAGGGATGAAATTTGGTATGTGGTCTTTAAACATAATTTGTAGGTTTCTGTCAAATTTTGGACAAAATCCGTCAAAGGGAAGTCTGTATGTCCGAAGTCACGCGAACGCTATAACTCAAAAACTTGAATAGCTAAATAGATAAAATTTGGTACACTGTTTTATCGTCATGAGTGTAGGTCCGTATAAAATTTTGGGCCAAATCCGTCAACGGGCTGACTGTCTGTCGGTCTGTATAATAGCATACTTGTTCAACTCCATGCACATGCGTAAATGCCTGTGCAAAGAAGGGATACTCCGAAAACTTGGCAGTTTGCCAAAAACCAATTCTGGCGGCGAGTTTTTGTAAGGAAGCAAACATTTAGGGCGTCTCGTTTTACTTGCGTATTGAAAGCAATCTCTGCGCATGCGCAAGCTATTCTCCTGTTTTCTTCTCCGCACGCGGAACTTTCATTGCTAGAGTTTGATAAAAAATAAATAAATATTGCGAAGTTTTAATACATACGTATCTTTTTGAATATGATTCTTCACCTCAATATTTTACTATCACTATAATCAACAATGAAAAACCTTCTGATAGTCATTGCATTCTGGGTTACAGTTGGTTCGAACTTTTTATCAACGCAGGGGGAAGGGAAATAACAAATGTTTGAAAAGTATACGAGAAAGTTTAGGGGAGGCCTCTGCTGGTTCTATACTGACGGAAGGAAAATCTTTGTTCTGTGCAATTATTAAATTTGAAGTGTGGACACTATGGCAAAAAGTTTATGCTAATCAATTTCTTTTAAAGCCTTCGAATATTTACTTACTGCTAAAGATGCACTTACAACTTGCATGGAATTACTAAATAACAGTACTGGTCAGTTTCCATCGCTTCATTTATTAAAGCCTGTTATATGTGTTAGCATCGCCATTCTTCCCTTTCAGAATTAATGAAGATAAATTTCGGTTGAGACACAAACCACACGGGACTAACTCGGACCAAAGATGATATAACCAGTCAGTGTATTCGCTGGTGTTGAGATTAACCTTAAGATATCTATCATAACTATATTCGTCAGTAGAGATTGAATATAAATAGTGGTTAGAAGTTCGAGCTGAAAACACTGTGTACTTAGCTTTCTTTTTTTCCATCGTATATGTTTAATTTTAAAATACGATTTAGAGTAAATGTATGCATAATGCTTTGAGCATCGAAAACAAGCATTGCATATCTAAATATTATCAGCTTTGTCCGTTACCTATGAATTTAGATAACAGTTCATAAGATTAATTTCTTACGATGGAAAACAAAACAACCGACGTTGTTTAGTAACAAATGCTTTTCTCGAACTTAAAATATTGGCATTAATGAAATAGAGAAAACGGCACGGTTACTTTTTAAATTATTCATCGGATACGAAGAAATATCACATAATTGTCATCGTTATTATTATGGATGACTACACTGCTTTATATCTCCATAGAAGGATCGGATCTTATCATATTTTTGTTCGCAAATGCATTTTTAAATAAGTGCTTTATTATTTGTTAGTCTTTTGTACAAATACAAATCCAGTACTTTAATTTTTTCTGTCCCATGAACTGCCAAATATTTGCCGCTATTATGTTTAAAGACCACATACCAAATTTCATCCCCGTAGCTCTAATAGTTTTCGAGTTATCGTGTTCACAGACATGCATAATTCCAAAATTGTGTTTTTCGGACTCAGGGAGGTCTAAAACGTGGAGATTCGTCAAAACCTCGAGATCGAATTTTTTTGACGATTACAATACTTTGTATACTTCGTATACGAGAAAGTAAAAAGGCAATCAATCCATGTCTGTTCGATAGAACGTAAATAATTTCAAAGAACCCGTGATTCATCTCTAATTGAATCAGTGTGGTGGATTCTTGCGTTTCGAAGAAAAAAAAATATTAAGTAATGCAATGTAAATTATTACATTGTCAAGAAACTCAGATGAAACAATTGAAACAAAAATATTGCTAACGATGCTCCGTTCGTTGTTTTCGGCTTCACAGCCTAGATAATTGGATGATTTCCTTTCGAATCATAATTTCATGAATAAAATAACAACTCTCCATATAGATTTCTGCTACTTTTTCTATTTAAATATTTATAGGGAATGACATACTAGGAATCGTGCAAAAGAAAATTGTTTAGATAAATGTTGCATGCACTCATGCATGAAAAGAAAAATCTCATCTAGCCAGTTTGGCGTTTAATCTGTTCGTAGTTTATCTTCAGCTTGAAAGTTAATTGAAAATTTTAAATATTGGTTGTTATCTGCCTTTGTTACTTGTTCAAAAAACTAGCGAAAAATAATCTTAAATACTTTATTGTAATTTAATAGTAATAAATATTTCTCGCTTTATGTTTGGTGTACTTGATTTTATTTTCATGGTATGAAATGCTTTATTTTCTGATAATAAATCTTTCCATCTCTTTCAATATTGAAAAAACGTTTGCACTGTACCCAACAATTCAAATTTAGTGCAATTCAGTTAGATTAGCGAACCCTTTTTTGTGGGGCTACACGAGAGTCATGATGCTCTCATGGCAGAGTTTCGACTTCGGTAATAGATGGTTGCCGGTTCGAGGCCCGATTCCACGAAAATCCGAGGTTTGTACATTTAATAAGTCGAGAGTCGAACGTCTTCCCGCTAGTTTGATGCAGAAGTTTGGAGAGGGTATGTGTGTGTGCAAACTCTGGTGTCATCCTCTCCCTCTCATCACGGTTCAAAATTACGATGTCAATCCCAAAATATTCCTCGTGTAGCTGCAAAACAAGACGTTAATCTAACTAAACTTGAAGGTATACGAGTGTTATTTTGGGGCAGCCCTCGGTAATTTTGAACCGTGGCCATGCAACAAAGGCAATACCTGAGCCATCATTTTGCCCACTTCCACATCACACCAGCGGGAGAACATTTGACCCACGACGGATTTAAGCTGCACCAAATCCCCATGCCGGATATTCAGAGGAATTGTGTCTCGAACCTGCGACTTTCTGGGCCCCAATTCGAGACCCTGCTACGAATCTACCCCATCCTCCACACAACAATACAAGAAAGTATCTGAGGCATATAGGTCTTGGTTTAACTTTGTGAGTATTTGTACTTTACCGATTCATATTCCTCATGTTTTAAAATGTACGAATGTACACCGCGACGCAAAAGAAGACGCGACAATGAACAGATTCTCACAGATTTCAAAATATATTTAATCAATTTTCCTATCGCGACTTCAGTGTAATGTGTTGCATATGCATATGCAATATTATAACAATAGAAGTTGACTTGAGCATGTTGTAACTTATTAAGAAATTAAAAACAAAATTAACATTGTCTCAAAAATTTAGACAAAAATGAAATTAAAATAAACAGGATTTAAAACCTGATTGAGCATTCAATCCTCTTGAATAGATCATAATTAAGAGTTTCTATCGAAGAAAATAAATCTTGCATGGTTTGGGGCTCGGTTTCTTACCATACATCCTCAATAGATCTCTTGAGTTCACTTATAGAAGAGAAATGTTCTACCATTGCTGTAAATTTTGCGACATATGATGCCCCAAAGATTCTCTATTGTGTTAAGATCTGGTCTACATGCTGGCTAGTCGACAACTTTTATATTCTGAGAATTAAACCAGACTTTTGTGTTGTTTGCAATGTGAATCGAAGCATTATCTTGCTGAAATTCTCCCTAAAGGCCACCTCAGCAAATGTCAGTAGGTTGTACTCCAATGTTTTTGTTTTGTTATACTCCAATGTTGATGTTTGGAGACCATTGGTAAAGTACAGAGACACTTTTCCATTGTAGCAAAAGGCTGCCCAATCCATCACCGAGCCACCACCTTTTCTGCGACTAAAACAACACCGAGGTTCCTTGCGCAAGTTATGCCATTACGATGCCCATTCATCTGGACCATCCACATTTCACTTTTTTTCATTGCCAAATATCACTGATTGCCATTTCGATCCATATGACATATGATTTCGAGCCCATAACATTATTTGTAACTTATGATGTGAATTCATAGCTGGTTTCTTTTTCATTTTGCAATAAAGCATTGTTCCTGTTTCCAAAATTCTTCTACGAATCGTATCCTTTGATACCGAGAATCCCGATGACCTTTGATTTTCAGGAACAGTCATTTGTTGGGTACTCATCAGTCTTTGGATCTGAGGATCATCGCGTTTATTTCCTCCCAGATATGCATTTTGTTTTATATATGCAACCTCTAGATAAAACTCGATAAATAGAGCTTTGGGGCATCGTGTTTCGCAAAATTTACAGCAAAGGTAGAACATTTCTCTTCTATGAGTGAACTCAAGAGATCTATTGAGGATGTATGGTACGAAATCGAGCCCCAAACCATGCAAGATTTATTTTCTTCGATAGAAACTTTTATTTATGAACTAATCAACAGGACTGAATGCTCAATCAGGTTTTAAATCCTGTTTATTTTAATTTAGTTTCATTTTTGTCTAAACTTTTGAGACAATGTTAATTTTGTTTTTAATTTCTTAATAGTTTGCAATATGCTCAAGTCAACTTTTATTGTTATAATATTGTATATCATATGCAGTACTTTACACTGAAGTCGTGTTAGGAAAATTGATTAAATATATTTTGAAATCTGTGTGAATTTGTTCATTGTCTAAAACTTTTGCGTCGAGGTGTATATTAAAAATTCGATACGTTCTTCGTGTACTATGAAAGTATCATCTTTGATGAACAAACAATCAACTGCAAGTAAGTTCCGGTTTCTAATCTGCTCTGTAAATTTAAGAATGTTCCGGCTTCTCCTCAATTTCGTATAAATATTTTTCCTTTTACAATAAACTTAAACGTAAATACTTTTAAAAAGGAATGCATTTTATTAGTAGCTTATTTTAACCTGCGTAACCTATGCTGTTTATAAGAAATTATTGGAAAAATGTGACGAAATTCAGATAACAAAAACCATATATATTTTTTATTTTAACTCTACGAAAAGGGAGCTTTTAACAGTATAACAAGCCAGTTTAGGGTAGCATGTGTAGTTGAATGTTATATTAAAGAAATGGTAATAAAACATTCCAAGAAATTGAATTTTTTTATAAAACATAATTCAACATATTCAGTTCTTTTGGCGGAAGTGCATACAAATGATTCTTAAATGAAGAGTTCTGGGGAACTGTATACCTCTTATAAAGAAATTACACTTGACTTTCGATATTCGAATTCTCGTTTCGATCATGTGATTGAGAAGTGTAGCGGTCTGAGAGCTTCAAGAGAGACTAATTCAAAACAAGATCTTTCGAATAGTATAAGATTTGTTGCACAAGGAGACACAGAAACAAAATTTTTTCTGTTCTTTTAAATATTTGATTTTGAAATTTCAAATTGTTGAGAATTTATAATGCAGCAAATTAAAATGCTCTACGAAACTACTTATAAAACTCTTAAATTCCCCCATCATAAAACGTGTTTTTTAACAATCTTCTATAAACTTGACTTGTTTCATGTTTGTAGCGATGGAATTTTGTAATCTATTTTTCTACACTTGTGTGCCTTCGATGATAATACGCTATTTTAATATTTCTGAGACTTAACTATCAATTAATCGTTTAATTTGATTAAAATTTGGTTCCGCACGCGTGGTGCCATCTAGTTGTAAATTTGAGATTGAGAAAAAATTTGATTTCAAAATTCTGTAACATTTGCAATAATTAATTATAAATTAAAGACTGAAAAGCAGAAAATAACTGAAATAAAGATAATTTCTACTTTGTAGCGCAATAATAAAAGTTCATTTTGGAAAATCTTTTTATTAAATTTATTGAGTGTATGTTTGTTATGGGTACATGCGTAAAAAAAGTAAAAAAAAAAATCTTTAAAATCATTTGAAATTTGAAAAGAGGAACTTCATTGATTGTTCATCGGAAATCCTCGATAATACAGTAAAACTTCGATTAACCGTCATCGTCTGGACCAGGGTTGTGACGAATAACCGAATAGACGGATAACGGAAACCTCTTAATACGAACTTGATTTCAATGCTATCTTGGGACGAAAACGAAAATAAAATCCTTTAAAAGTGAATAATACATTCATATTGTATTTAATTTTACAAAACGATCGATATAAACTTCAATATAAGAGTACTAATGTACAGAAATGATGGGTAAGATTTTTTAGATGATAACGGATAACAGAAACTGTCGGTTAATCGAAGTTTTACTGTACTAAATATTCAGATAGCTAACGATATTCTTCTATACAGCCATACTTCTTTACCGAAATCCGATCATTTTGTGTGTGCACGCCTATAGAAGAGAGGACCGTAAACTCAGTCACCCGACATAAACTCCATTCAACCCGACACTGGAAAAAATGAGTCCTGCAAGGTAAACGGCATCGTAAAAATTCCCCAAAGAATTTTAACATCTCTCTCCCAATGCTGTTCGGTTCTCTTCTACAAAAATAAAAACCTAAAGAAAACACAGTAAATCTTGAAAGCATTCTATTCAAAAACTGAGGTTGTCTCTTTTTTTTCCTTGGAAAGGAAAACCCCACTGAAGAAGGGAGGAAGGAGAGAGAATGAAGGAAGGGGGGGGGGGAATTGACAAAAGGATCGATTTGTAGATCCCGATTTCATGACGTCAGTTCCGCTAACCTGATGAATATTCCCTTCGACCGCGGAAGTGCTGCAGTGAAGATTCCGCCGTCTGTTTCCACCTAGTAACAGCAGAGAGAGGGTTGTGCCAAAGTTTTTTTTTTCTTTCTTTTTTGCATAAAGTGACCAACCACCTCGCCTGCTGACACCTACAACGGAAGAGAACAGCCGGTGTCGGTTTTCGAATAAAAAAAAGAAAGACTGGTGTGTTTTGTGTCTTTTTATTCACGTAATGGGAGATTGCTGTTAAACTTGGCAATCAGATGGCTTGATTAGCAATGCGAAACTAAGATAGCATTTGTTTTGTTTTAGTCGGGGGAAAAACGATATGAAACGCGGATTTTAAACATAAAATTTACTAATGTTATATTACTGCATTGTTAAAATTTATAGTCTTGTCTAGGGATAGCTATAATTTTTAATAAATTGAAAATCAATGGGCTGTAAACCCTTTGCACTCTTATGTCGAGTCAGATTCGACATTCTGAATGATGCATCTTTTGCACATTCTTGTTGAATAGCGCTCATTATAAAAACCATATAATAGCAAAAACACACATTAATTTTTAGGAATTTAAACACATTAATAACAATAATTTTCAGCTTCCTAAAGTATTAATTCAAACCACACATTCAATATAATTATGTATCTTATTATCTTTCGGAGTGCAAAGGGTTAGCACATTCGCTGCCACTATTGATGCTTGAGATTCGAACCATCTATCTAATTAGATAACCCCTTCTTTGCCATCTCTTAATTGCAATAGAGAAAGGGTAATCTAATTAGATAATAGGTTCTGGAGGCGTCAGCGGCAGTGAATGTGTTAATTATATATGCATGTAATATGTAATGTAGACATGGTTGAACATGGTTTCAGTCGTTCCGAAAGCATAACAACGTTTTTTTGTTGCAGTCTTCAAATACAGTCAAACCTCGGTATGACGAACCCGGGATATAACGATATCCCGGTTATAACTGACTCTTCAAATGGTCCCAACCGAACTCCTATGTTACTATTGTCTTTTTAAACGATTGTTCCTTTAAAAGCAAGAAATTCGGATATAGTGAACCAAAATTTCCACTTTCCAAGTTTAGTTTCAGCTCTTTAATTAAAGAAAAAACGTTGCTTATTTTCATACTTTAGAAAAATAAATGCAAGTACAATTAATTTAATTTTTTATTTTTTTAAGAACAAATATTTATTTTAATTTATTACAGCCCACTAGTAATCGCAATTTAGTGTAATTTTGTTGAACACAGAAACAGTTTAGTTATTCAGCCAAACAGTTTAGTTAATTTATTCAACATAAAAATGCATTTAAGGATTATAGCAAATCTTGTGTAGACAATATTCGAAAAATCGGATATAGTGAACCCTCGATTATAGCGAACTTCTGCATCGGTTCATTAAGGGTTCGTTATAAAGAAGGTTGATTGTAGTTTTAAAATTAGTTGAAAATTATAAGAGATAATCGATCATATTAATATTTTTTAGATATTTTCGGAGGTTCCACACCGTCAGAATTTTGCAGCCGAAGTGTACGTAACACCAGTGAGCGTTAAATCGTAGAAAGAGAACGCTAAATTAGTGGCTGGACTTTTTATAACTTCGAAACGGAGAATGCTGGTAATTTAGAATGCAGTTGCTTTAAAAATTGTCGATTCGGTATTTTTTAAGAGGCTCGCGAAGTTCATCGGAACAACCGATCAACCTCAGAAAGTGAGAGTAATAATAATATGAAAGGTGCGGATAGAAGGTGTTTATCACCTACATGCAATGAAGCTGGCATTGCCGTTTACTAAAGACAATTATCTAAAGATGAATCAAAAATTAATTAGAAGTGCTTATATCTTATGCGAAGTCTTTAGTTTTAATAACGTTTCTCCCCTCATTC
Organism: Araneus ventricosus; assembly: GCA_013235015.1. Lineage (NCBI taxonomy): Eukaryota > Metazoa > Arthropoda > Arachnida > Araneae > Araneidae > Araneus > Araneus ventricosus. The sequence goes on from BGPR01000065.1 coordinate 570,493, forward strand.
TTAAACAAAAGTACAAAGGCTGGACTTTATCTTATGTAAGTCTGGATAAAATTTGTTATTTTTATTTTTTATGGATTCAAATAATTTCCACCAGTATTCTACTATTAATTTCACAATGAAATAATAATAAAAACAAAATAAAACGTATCTCTGTTTTAAATTCTTTCCCTCTGTTGCTAGTCCCTCCCATCAGAATGAATAATTTCACAATCGCAGTTGATCCTCCCATTGCTATTGAATTCTTACTTGCAAGTGTTTCGCACGGTTGCTTCTCAACCAGATGGGTTTGGCAAAACACCCACCTTACCGAGCAGATGTTCGACATGAGTTAGCTTAGAAATTGAATGAAAAAAGTCTTTTATGTGCTCTCTATGATGACGTCAACGTTGATATCGCTAGGTTGTAGAGACTCTCTGTTGGCCGTCGTCAGAGAGATAGGGAGCAGTGCACAAAAATACTTTTACCTCTTTGAACATGCCATAAGTGGTGATACATCAACTCGTTAAATAAGTGGCGATTTCTAAAATTATAGCGGCATGCATACTATTTTCTTCGGATACGATTTAGGTCAGGAACACACGGTTTGGTTGTGATAAGGTTGGTGTAAAGAAACATGTTTAAATTCGTAGCAAATATTTTTTCGGGGAGAGTTTCCGTGTTTTAGTGACTTCTAATTTTTTTTTTTATTTTCAATAATTGAATAAGTAAGCTATAATCAAATTTCTCATTATGAATTAGAGTTAAAATCATCGAACATCATGGGTGAGTGTTTCGTAATCTTTAGATGGTAGTGGATTAATGAGCCCATTAATTCCCAAGTCGCATTTTTTCAATAACAGTTTTGTATACTAATATTACATATCCTGAAATCAAATGGAATATTACTAAAAAAATCCTGCTTGAAAATTTTGCTTTCTTCACATTACAAAAAACTGTTTTCTGAATTGAAAACAAAAAGGCTACATTATCAACCGAACGGTTAATATGTTCTGCCATTGATTTAATATAAAAAACGAATACTTTTTTTAAAAAATTATTTTGGAAAAATAATTTCTGTAAATTAAGGATGCATTTTTAGAAGCACCCCTACAACGGGACGCTAGACATCAATGGGTTGAGTTAGATTAACGTTCCGTTTGGAAGCTACAAGAGGCTATTTTCTCTTTTAATTTTGAACTGTGGTTAGATGACGAGGACAATATCCGAGTCGGTGTATCCGAACATAATACCGAGATCCAAAATTTCGACAAATCAATGTTTAAATCTAAACGCTGCATTTGACTTTAACTAAATACAATTTTATCTTAAAATTGCATATTACAAAGTAGTTTTAATCACTAAATAATAAGAATTATGACATATATAATTTAAAAAGTATGCCACATGTATTGCATTCTTCGCGTAAAATAACACCCAAAATGTTTGAAGGTAGATATATGATGACACAGAGAAGAGAAATATGTTTTGAATAATCTTGATAATCAACCTGTAATGGAATTTATTCGTGGAATATATAATTAAATATGCCATTGGAATGTATACAAAATATGTATGTTTTTATTACAATGAATTTCCTCAATCTTCACTTGAAACTTAATTATTCTTTCAATTTGTCCAAATTTATTTCAATAACGATATATTTATCATTTAGTGATTATAACTATTGAGTAATGATATGTAATATTAGTTAAAAATGGAAAGCCAAAATAGAACGTTTGGATTTAGACATCGATGTTTCGGGATTTTGGACAGTCGAGATTAACTTGTCGGGATTTTATCTTATCGTAATTACGACCCAGACCAGTGACTAGTAACAAATTTCTAATTTGAAATTCAAGAAAAATGCTAAATACTTACTTGAATCTTTTGAGCAGAGGAAAAACTGGACAATAAACTCATTGTTCCTACTTTATACTAAATTGTAAACCTTTAATTATTCATATTAGGCTGTCTTAATACCCAAGAGAGTCACGTTCTATTGAAGACGGCTTCTTCGGATTTTGGAAAGATTAATTTTTACTGGTTCATGCCCTCTTCAGAGTTCTTCTAAGCTAATGTTTACATTTTTTATATCTATGATGTAGTTTCTTTTGAATGCTCTTGATATCACATAATGTGATGTATTTCCTTTGTTCTCTTATATTGAATGCAGTTTTCTAATACAACGATAACATTATTTTTAGTAGTGTTTCTATTAATATTCTATGGATGCAAATTAATTTGTCTTAAAATTAAAAAATCAGTTTGATTCGCTTGCCTCGTGTAACGTTGTGATCACGTTTAAATTATTCCGTATAACTTCAGGGCTATGCTTATTATAGCGTTGCACATAAATGACTGCTCGTATCATTACAAAATTATTAGGATTGATCTTCTATCGTTGCTCACTCGATTGCTTAATTTGCAAAGGGTGTAAAAATAGTTTGCATTTTTTTTTCAGAAAAATTTAAATATCTGTCGAAGTTGTAGGATTAAGGAAAAAAACACCTTTTCCATTTTGAAAGTAAATGCTATATGTAGTCTTGATTACCGAGCTATGGGTTATTGATATTAAACTTATATATGAGTCAAAAAGAAATACAGGACACGAGACTTCACCTAAAGCGCTATTTATTTTTATTATCGATATTAATCTTAAATAATCATAGCAATTATAATGTGCTCTTTGTCAATATACGTATATCAATTTTCATTGTCATACGTTTCAAGAATCTTTCTCAATTTAAATGTCTCCCTAGATTTGAAAACTAATTCGAAATTAAAACGACATAATTCACCGATTTGATTGTTTTAAAATGATTTTCTGAAATTAACTTTTTCTAATGCTCAACTGCTGTTCAAAAAAAATTTAGTATTAAATTCTGATAATCAGTTTTATCGTGCCGTATTATTTATATATCGTTCGAGATTTTATTTTAACAACTATGCAATCATCCATGAATTCTAAATATTCATTTCATCCAAATTAACCGACATTAAATTTTAAAACTTCAAATCACTTCTACAATAAGAACTGATACAACGAATTCTCATACTTCGATCAGAAAAGGCTTTTAAGCCTCATATTTCTCATTTAAGAATTTTTATTGAATATAATACTTTTTTCCACTAATCTTTTATCTTTTCTGACATATAAGTTACCTATTCCCAAACTTCCTGCGTTTTGTCTTCTTAGGAGCTAGAAAGTGATTTGATATTAATAATGTCTCTTCTGTAGTTCTTTCGTTTATAAGAGTCACTTTCTGTTGAAAAAAAGTTTTTCTTTCTTCGCTAACTTTCTTATTTGATAAAGTATAGATATCGTTTTCTTTTGACTCTGATCTCCGTTTATTAGATTTTGTTCTAAACATCGTCATATATAAAAGATTCGATTTCTTTCTTTGCTTCCGTTGATTCATGTAAGGGCTGTAAGTATAATGCCGAAGTTAACTATAAGTCAGTGTTATCTTTTAATCAATCAAAAGCGTTTGTTCTCCAACTTGGGAAACAAAGATTTAAGACCTTCGTTACTTAGACCGTTATGATATTTTGTGTGAAATGCATTTGGATTTCCACTGAATTCGTGCAGATACAAAATTTCATTGGGAGAAATGCTCTGAAACGAATTTTGTAATATCACAGATTAAGACTTGAAGAGATAATTTTGGTGACAACAAGCCCGAATTCAAAATATTTTTCGTCCAAATTTCGGGTCTAAGTCTTTACCATTAGATAGAAAATTACGTCGCCAGATGCACAGGTCACTTTTGCATACAGTTTTAACTTGAAAAGTGAATTGAATGATAATGTATTGCAAAATGTATTAAATGATTGAGTGTAGTTATTGATGAGTTAACGTCATTATAATTTAAAATCAGATTAAAAAATTACGGTAGTTCAATTGTAAATATTTGGTTTATAATCTTGTAAATTTATGGAGTTTATTCACCTTCGAGTGATTTAATTCGAAAAATAATTCATCAATAAAATTCGGATAAAAATTAACTTTCTACACTTTAATGTTTTATTTATCATAATTTATAAATTTTGATTTTTTTAGTTTACCAGTCCTTACAAATTCATTATGAATGAAGTATATATAATATGTTTTTTGCTTTTTATATGAAAAAAATAAGTAATTTAAGGTTGATTTGTTAAATAACTGAAATGTTAATATACCCCTCTTCTCAATTTGCAGTCAAATGTTTTACTTTTTTTTTAATTCTTTCTCTGCGTAATGCTAAAAATGATGTCTGCTCGAACATAACGCGGGTATATCCAAACATCGTAGCAAGTGGTTTAAAGTTTGGAACAATACTACTTTTGAATGAATGATTTGTGACATTGATTTTTAAATTTACTTATAAAAGCGCTTCGGTATGATGCAGTTTGACGTAATGAAATTTGATTACGTAAGTACTGCGTATTAAAAAACTTACGAATGTATTAGTCTTCACTTTAGCGTAAATATTCCAACGATGAGTTTTTACATTCCCGTATTGCTTATTAATGGCCTAAATCTCATAGGCAGATGTTTTTTGTCTGCATTCTGGGAAACCAATGCATGACTGATTGCATAAATACAAGAATTAAACGGTGGTGCCTGAATAATGCGATATTTGCTCTAGTAAAGGTTTCCACAGAGAATCCACTGCTAACTTTCATCAGTGTAAACAGAGTATTATTTCATTCTCTGCTGGCCTACTTCTCAGAGTTGTTTGCTCATCCTTTTTGATGATTCCCGAACGAAGCATTCGCAGCTTTTACGAGATTTCTGACGAACGGAATTGAAAGCTCTTCCCAATTAAAAAAGGAATGCTAAGTATACGGTCTGCGACCTTCTAGGAACATTTGTGAATCGCATTATGAAAATCATGAGTTGAATTTCAAGAAATACCATTTTTCTTCTGCCATTCGATTTGTCTTCTACGCCTTGAAAGGAATTTTACTTTTAATTTCATGGAGAATTAATGAGTTTGCAGAAAAAGTGAATTAGTGGAAAAGAAAACCCTCGACAACAATTTTCTGCAAACTATGTGACCTACATGAATGACCACCAAGCGGCGATCCATCATAATTTCAAACAACATCGGAGTAAACAGTTTCGTTGTGTCTGCAATATATTTCATCCTTTTTTCTGAATCTGCAAAAACTGTTTTTTTCTGTGCGTGTCCGTAGCCTCGAATTTATGAATTTTGCGGCGACAGCGTAATTTATTCTTTGGAGATATTTTTCTCGGTTGCAGTTACTTCCGTTTTGGCTGATCGAAGTTTATCCATTCGGCCGTTCTCTTTTTGCATTACTTTGTCTGCTGTGGACCGTTAAGAAACGATGCATCGCAAGATTAGCTACGACCAAGCGATAACCCGCTATCGCAAGCCGTCCTACACTGGAAGACGCATACAGAGGAGTCAGAGTACTCCGTACGCGCCTGCGTTACTTTCGCATTCGAGAAGAGAATCTCAAGTTAATGGACCGTATGTGCACACTGGTAAGTGTCTGTTATATAAAGATTCATTTGTTTGCACACTTCTTTAGAGAATTGAGCTTTTCGGCACATTTTAAATAAGTTAATTTGAGTGAATAATTTTTCAATGCCAACATTTTACTCCTCTAATCATAAATGTAAATTAAACAATTTTAATCCTACACAGGATGATTTATTCATTTTTTGACCTCATTTCTGTAAATCTATGTAAATGCGTGTTAAAAATGAAGGAAAATTTTTTTAATGAATTTTGAGTCTAGATTTTTAATTAAAGTGTAATATTTGGTTAAAATTTCTTTGTTAAATGTTTTCTACTTCTAGACAGAAATGTTGCAAGTAAATTGTTTTATTAATAAATTAAAATTTTCGAAATGGATTCAAATAAAGTAAGAATCAAAGGCGTAATCTAAAAATCTGCACAGTATAGAGTTAATACTTAGTGAGTTGGCTATTAAGTTTTTCACTTTTGATTATATAAAGTAAAGCACCGTTTATACGTTTCTCATTTATACGTCATAGTCCCGGTTCATTCGTATTCATTGTAATGATAAAGTACTTCGGTTATACGTCGTTTTCCTCGGGTTATAAGATGTGGAAATTTCCTCCTTTCTAATATGTAAACTGTGATAAAGAAAGAAAACTAAAAGATTTATTATAGCTTCGGAATTATTCTCAGTGGATGAATTAATAGAAGACAAATTGCTTGGTGCTAATTTAAGCGATGATGAAGTTATCCCATCTTCCTTTAAAGAGGCAATGGACTCCATTGAAAAACTTATTTCTTTTGTCAAAAGAATAATGAAAAAACACTCAATGAACTTAATTCGATTCATAACGTTAATGATAATAACTTACAGATAATCGGTACGTCAGAAGACGGTTAAAGATTTTTGTAATTAAACGCCTACGTGCATTCTCATAAATCGTATAAGATATGTATGACAAGACATGCAATAAAGGTATGATTTTCCTCACTTTTATGATAAATGTTTAATTTTAAAATTTAATTATAAATTTCTATACTATGTATTTATACCAGTTCTATCTTAAAAACTTTAAAATTAACACTTTTAAATGAATTTGCATTAGTAGCATTAAATTTTTAATAATCAAAATTATTTAATGAAATTTCGACTATACGTCTTTTCATTTATACGTTGTATTACGTCAGTCGCTTGAAAGACGTATAAACGGTGCTTTACTGTATTTTAAAATTTCCACTTGTGACGAAAACCATTTTTATCATCATCAATTATTATTTCTGACTATTCTCCTGCGGAAAAGTAGCCTCATAATCTCATCCTCAAATACTTCTGTGGAAATGAAAACTTATACATTGTTACCTCATTGTATTTGACTACTATCGTATAATAAATGAATATCTAGTTTCACACTGGATATTTCACATTTAATGCTAAGGGACATATGAACTTTTCTCGCCGAATGATGAGGCTCACATAAATGACTTGCGGATGGCATTGACTTTTATGGCCAGAATCAGGAGCCGGAACGCCATTCCGTCAATGCTTCTTCTTACTAGAAATAAATAAGAAAAATTGTAAAAACATCCGTAAAACAGCGCAATTTTCGTCACCCAAGTTAGAGTGTTCCGACATACTTATTTTGCAGCTACACCACTGACCGGAATGTTGTAGTATGAAACTTTAATGACATTTCGCTTTCAGAAACGCCATTCTTATAAACTTTTACAATTGATCTGTCTATTACCATAAATTAAAAGAATCTTAAAGTGTATCTTGTAATTTTAGAAAATGTATTAAAACAGTTCAGAAAAACTAAATCTTATTAACAGTAGAAGAATCATAAACTTTTGAGGGATTATGCCAATTTTTCAATGAAAATGGAGTTTTCGATATCTGTCTGGTAATTTTTTCTGATGGTTAATTCCTTCGCGCAATCACAGTCTATCCAACTGACCGTAGTTGTAGAATAAGAGGGTTACTGTAGAAGAAGCTACTTGGCCAGGCTCACAAGCAGGCAGAACGGAGCTAGGCGCGGGTCTATTATAAATACTTTACAGGACACTGAAGCGCCATGAGGGTTCAGAAAACGAAAGAATATTATGTATAAAATTACGCTGTAAGAAGAATATGTATACAAATTTCGCTGTAACGATTATTAAGGTTATCAGGCAAATACCATATTTATTTTCACGTTACATGTAAATGCCTGATACAGTTAAAGAATGCCTATTTATTGAAAGGCCCTTGACACTACGATATACGAATTGCAAACGCGAACATCAACGCGAGTTGGTGAACTCTGACTCTTAATCTGCATATTCCGCGATTTACGCTAGTTGGAAGTTGGTCTATTTTCTCCCGCATCCCACGATTTCTGGCAGGCTGTTGTACTTACCTCTTACTATTATAGCGTTGCGTGTGAGAGTTCGCTTCGTTTCAAAAGTATTTGGACCTATTTGCAAATGTTACTTTGTGTGTAAATGTTATCTTATCATTGGTTGCTTCGTATACCACTCGTCATTTACTGTTGCTCTCGCAGTTTCATTTTCAACCATTGACCCCCTCGAGACTAGATTTGCAAACATTTACTCAGTTTCGCAGAGGACTAATAATATAATTGGTCGCAAATCGTATAAGTGGAAGAGCTTGCTTACTTATCGACTGTTAGGAGAAATTTAGTATTGTAAAAATTTCAATTTTCATGATCATCATAGTGGTTTGATAGTTATGAACAAGTATACTACCACTGAAAACATAGTTATCCGAAAGGCTTTCGGCCGCGGTGTCCTAGCGGTAAGGTCTAGGCTAGTCCGGCCTGGAGCCGGAGGATTCCAGGTTCGAAACCCGACTCCACTGAAGAACCGCCGCGTATGGGACCTGTTGCAGGCTAAATCATACTTATTAGCCAAACGTCCTCCTGCTGTTGTTGTGCGGAAGTTTCGAGAGGGGGTGCCAGCTCAGGCTTCGTCCTCGTCATGTGACCGTGGTTCAAAATTGCAACGTCCTTCCAATTATAGCCCTCGTGTTGCCTCAAAACAGGACTTTAATATTACTTAACTAAACCGAACAGCTGTCAGTCCTACTTTGTGGGGGTTATTACACTTGTATCCTGATATTTCCAACAGTCAGTAGCGTCCCTAAGATTGGTCAACCAGGCATATGCTGGACAGTGGGGGCTTCACACCGATTTACTTAATGCGTAGATCAGAAACTGTCATAAAGTTAATGTCATAAGGATTGGGATATTATGAAATCTATCCTGGAAAATAAAATCATAATATTTTTTTATTAATAATAGTATATTACTGTTTAGATACGAATAAATGATGTGTACATCCCTTTCTTGTATTAAAAATTAAAGTTTTTATTTATTTATTCACTTTTTTATTTACTGGGGGTCCAAAACCATATTTGTGGCCGGGGGTCTCAAAATTCCAAGGGCCGCGGTGGTAACAGTATTATCATTATCGCGCGTACTAGTGACTAGTGCATTATTACAGATTAATATTATTGCTAAATATGCCCATTTCTACGTAGATGGGAAAAGAAATTAATTATGAGAATGAATGAATTGGGTTCGTGTAAGCATAAACAAGCGATAGATGTGAATGACAAACATTCACTTGCGTTGCTCGCTCACATCCGGTGTCCTTTCCCTAATTGTAAAAAATGCTTAATTGCAATGCCATCTGTTGATAGTTAGAAAAGCAACAGAATTATGTAATCGGTGTTCATTTTATTGAAATTGCTCTATTTTAGATTAAATAAAGGTCAGTTGTTAGGCAACTGAGCAGATAAACGTGTTTTTAGCAATGAAACATTTTTAATTTTAAAAAAATGACTTATTTCAGGATTTAGGGGAATTTTATAGAGGAAATTTAAATATTTACGAATGTTTTTTTGAGGAAAGGTGTTAAACTTAGACAATTTTTAATCAAATCGGTAGTTTCTAACTTTCCTTTTAGCTCTTAAATATGATAATTAAATAGCTGCTACTCTGTGTATTAATTTTTATAAATGTGTTTCTCATTCTGGATATCTTTATAAAAAGCAGTCAGTGAAGAACGAAGCAAAAAAAATATAATTTTAAGAAGCAGCATTGTCTAGCATTTCTTATAAAAACTAAAATCTGTTTGTCTTCTGCATTCAAAATCAGAAGCGTAGTTTTCAAAAACTGCATTACGTAACATTTTTTAATCTGTTTTTACTTTCGAAATTAAGAATTAAAACTGGCGTTTATTCTGTCCTAGGTCACAGCGTGCTTTCAGTTGGAACTTCTTTATCTTTTCCCACTCTCTCTGAATTTGAATCTTTGTTCTTAAAAGTGTCCTTTATTTGTCCTTAAACTTACATTTTCCATTTTAGCGTTTTAAAAACAACGTTAAAATATTTTAAAATATCTGATTAGCCATTTAACATAATGCAATATCATTCTTCTACGGTTTTTTACTCGGAAATGTTTAAAAATTAGGAGTTGCACATTACATGCGACTTGCACAATGTACAAATTGTATGTTTTATTTCGTAGCTCTGATACCCTTGGCTGTTCAGCTATAAAATTTTGACGAATTTGTACATAATAGAGAGAAATAAAAAGTCATTTGTGCACACGTACGTGAAGGACACAATGTTCTCTCGGGAATTTTGAGAAATCATCATTAATTTTTTGTGAGGAATGCTTTATATAATCTTTTTCAACTATTTGCTTCGTAGTATCATCTTTGCGCTTAAAATGCGAATCCTGATAATAGTTAACTTTAGCTAACTGATACTCTGATGAAAATAGTATCAAAATGCATGAGTATCGATTGAAAGAATTTGGTTAAATTAATGGTGTTATAAACTATATATTTCAATGTGATTGGATTGTACAATCACAGAATCGTTTTATTATACAATAATTTTTCTGTTTAAATATGAAATAAGTAAATGACATATATTTTGTGTGATTGCAGCTTTATTTTTATGAATTTTTTTAAACTTCAAATATGCTTTTCACTTTTGCATACCTTCATTTCTGGCGATCAAAAATTCGTTAACAGTCGCAGGTTAGTCACTGACTAGGATACGATTGAAACTTTAACTGATAAATTCTTAAAATGAACTCTCTAAACCGCTCTAAATTTTGGTGGGTTTCGTAACTGAATTACTTGAATGTGAAATGATGCTTGTTGAATTTCAAATTAGGCAATGTTAATTTTATATATAGCCTTCTCAACGGTGCTCAAAAAGCAGTTTAAAGTTGTTTGTAACAATTAATGCTGTCCCGAACTATTTTTGCTGTATTTTTTATAGACGTTGTGATTGAGCAAGAAAGTTCTTTTTTTTTTTAACCGCTTAACTTAACAGCCCGAGAATACTCGTGCATCGAATTATCGCATTTTTGGTCTTAAAACTAAAATTTAATCATTATCTTTGTAATTTTACACAAAAATTACCTAGAATCCATAAACATCTCAAGTATTATATGCCTTCTGAGATGAATAAAAACGACAACAGCTTTCCAAAACAGAAGGGAGCATCTTATTAGATAGCAAAGAAAATTATTAAGTTAAGTGGTTAATTGGTAGTTATGAGATGCGTGGTCTGGAGGTAAGGTCTCGGGTTCGAGCCCTCATTCCACCGAAGATCAGCTGCGTGTGTGTGGACTTGGCACATATTAAATGTGTCGATGAGGGTTAAACGTCGTCACTTTGGTGTGGCGTGGAAGTCTGGACCTCAAATGTGGTCCTTGTCATCTGACCATGATTCAAAATGATGAGGTCCTTTCCAAAGTTTTTCAGGGAGCTTCAAAAAAGAAGAAACTTATCTAACTAAATCAAACTACCAATGAAATGAATATCTCGTTAAGTAGAGAAATTCACAAATTTCAAGAAATAAAAACAAATTCGCTTAAAAAGATTCCTGAAGAAATTTTCGTAAATAATGGGATGAAATTCAAATTATTTGGCATCTTATTCACTGAAAAATTCCAATTTTCCGTATTCAACGAGTTCCCCTTTCCTGCCCATTAGTTTCTGATGCAATTTCTCCCAGATATTGAGTCAGTCGATTGTTTCCGCGCATGGGAATTGCATTAACCTTCCAAACCGGTGTTAAAAATAAAGTTTAAAATTTCGCTTTGTTCGTAAAACAGCGCATGCGTCCGGTGAAATTCGGTCTTAGTCAAGTGTTTTCTCAAAATGAATTTTCATCTTTCTTTTTTATATCCAGCACGCACGGTTCTTGCAAAGTGGTTGGCAGGCACGTGCAAAGAATGCTTACGGGAACGGAGCGTGACGGTACTGTCGTAACTGTTCTCATCGTTTCCAAAAATAAGAGAAATAAAAAAGAATGTGTGAATTTCCTTGAATTTCTTTTTCTCCTTTTCTGTAACGCTTCTTTGACCCATTTGTTTGACATTCAATGGCTGAGTGCACCTTAGTTTTGTTGGAAGTATTTCGTAAATGAGTATTTTCCGATGCTGGCTGTGTCACCTGAAAGTGGGAACGCGTCTGGCTTACTTTCAGTAGCGTCTAATCTTGGAAATATTTGAAGAAAATGCTATTGTTGCCATCGCAAGGAAAAAAAGCCTGAAAGTACTAGAGAAAGCGTACACTGTGCGTGTTTAACTTGGCTAGAAATATATCATTGGTCTGTGTACTTAAAACGAGAATCTGTTATATGAAGTTGTTTAAATTATCCGGAGAATTAAAAACAAGTTATGAATTTCGAAATAGTGCAGTAAAGCATCGAGAGACTCAATTGGTGTGAGTGTGGCCTTTCAAGAATTGCCGATTTATCTGGAATTCAAACTACTTTGATAAGCCTGATCCTTCATTTCGTACAGAAATTTCTATAAAGTAATTCATGAAAAATGTTTCATTTAAAAATTTAATTTCTATAAAAATTGTGATGTCTTATTACGTCATTATTCAATGGGATGTAGGGATGTAACGAATAGTGATTTGGCCGAATACCGAATATTTGGCCAAATTTCAGGCCACATACTCATTTTTTATAAAAACATTTTACTTTTGATTGCAAATAAAATATTTCTCAAATTTTAAATGAAAAATATTAAAGATTAATAAATAAATTCATAATTAAAGATAAATTGTTTTTTTTATAATTTGTATATTTAAACAAATGATAACACCTTGATGCGTGTTTGTAACATTTTAGATACCTTAATCCCAATATTAGAAAATGACGAAACTCTTCATTTTGGTATTATTTCACAGAATTAGAATGATCGTTTCAGAACATTACAATGACAAACACGGAAGAAAATTTCGTGGATAAATTAAAATTATTATAAGTAAATTCCTATTTTGGTAAATAACTTCTAATAGGATGAAGTGTCCACTTAATTGGTGGGGAAAAAACGCAGATAAATTTCCAAGATTTGCAAGAACTCCTGCAAGCACAGTATATATTAAGCATTTATTTTATGAAGCTATTAATATATGTGAAACCAAACGGAAATAGACTTCTTCCTGAAAAATGCTGGAAAATTATTGTTCTTGCATCATAATTTCTGGCTTTACAATAATAAATGATGTGTAACATTATTAAATACACTTATGTGCTATACAAGTGTAAGTTGAGTAGAGGTGTTAGGAGTTTTTTTTATGGTAAATATACTGAAATGTAACTCTACAATATTTTAAAGCATATTTTTAAAACATTACTATCCTGAAGTTATTCGGCCGAATATCCGTTTAGTATTCGGCCAGACCGAAATTTCGGCAAATGGGCCGAATAGTCGTCACATCCCTAATGGAAAGCTGGAAGAAAAATACACCAATTAAAGCACCTTGTGTTATTCGGGAATACGATAGTATAAATAAAAGAAATAAGCTATAAACACTGGTGAAAAATAAGAAAAAATGCCTCCTTTTTTTTACGTAAAAATTTAGCTCTCTTTTTTTATAATTCCATTAAGCGACGCGTAATTTAAATGTTCTGAAAAAATTAATATCAGATTACAAGTCTGATAAACAAAATGTTATGATCGCTGCAAAATGCTATTAAATTTTTTTACTGTTTACTTGCATATTTAAATTAGTTCCTTAATGCAATTTTATGAAAGATAAATAGTATATTTGAAAATAATTCTTTTATCATATTAGTACAAGAAAATCTGATTATAATTAAAAGTCATGAATTATAATTCAAAAGAATTATTAGAATAATTTTCACGTCTAATACAGATATCGTATGAACGTTAAAAAAATCAAAAGAATGCAAATTTTGTCTTGTGCAAGAATTTCAGTACATCTTCCGACTACGTCATGTTCTTACATCTCATGATAAGTTTATCATGTCTTGCATTAAAGATCTTTTTGATGTTTATTAACAACAGACCTGGGCTTGTCTAGTAAATTGAACGGATATTGAATTAAGGCGTGTGAAGATAAAAATAGTGGGAAAATGGAAATATTATCATTTTATCTGTTCTGTGACTTCATCGTCTTGGCAATAAATTGAAAAGTGGTTGCTCATACAACTTGTATTTATTAATGCATGTTATCAAAAGGCACTGTAAAATAATTGTCTTTTTTTCTTGAAGAAAATATTATATATTATTTTAGCCTCTTATATTTTATCACATTTTCGTCACATTTTGATTGAAAATACTTAAGTCTTAAACCTTTAATTTTCTCGAAGTTTCATTTTTATTAATCGGGATTTTATTTTTCTAACAGTAATGCCAGTTATAAAGATCTATATGATGATTAATATTTATTTAATTCTCATCTGAAATTGTCAGTGGTTCATTGTCTCACTGGAAAAATACCCGTGAAAACTTAAGAATTGATCGAGCAAATCAACATTACTAATTACGTGAAATCGTACAGATAAGCATTAAATTTTGTATAAGGCGATTGCATGTATTGATAAATCCAGAAAAAAGTTCGTAAATTTGTCAAATAATAAATAAAATGCGTTACTTTAATTAGATTTCAGAACATTTGAGCTCTAATAGAGTATCCTCAAAAGATATATTACCAAACTCCAAGGGATAATTTCACCTCCTATTGAGAATCATCTTTTTAATTTTTATATATTTTGTATAGAACCAAAACTTTTCATCTGGGAATCCCCCATTTTTTTAAATTTTATTTTATATTATAAAATATAAAATGTCTTTATATAAACTCCATTGCTAATTTTAACAGATAATTTCAAATATTTTATCGCTCTCCCTGTGCAAAGATTGTTAATACGTTAAATTACTTGGACAATTTTATAATATCCTTTTGTTATATTTGTCTTAAATGACGACAGCTGTTTATGATACACATCTGATTTTTATATTGTTATTATATGTTTTTTTCCTCATTTTCCTTATTATTTAGTTATTAATCAAGAAATTGTGCGAAGGAAAGTTTGAAATTGTGATAAGAAATTTTTTATAGGATATTTTGCCTTTATCTTACGAAGCATCGTACCTTGCATCGAATAGTTGTACTTGAATATCGACTTTGCTGGCGTTCTTCCGAACTGCGAGTGGCTCGAAATTTGTATGTCCATAAGGACAGGTCAATGAACTAATTATTATTATAATATTTTGTCTACATTGATTTGATTTACAAACAAACTGATTAATCACTATCATATCTGCAACAACGTTTTATTTTAAAAATGGTTTGCTTCTTCACCAAACTCTGCTATTTGCGGTCTGTAACATCAACATCTGTAAAGCTAATGGGCACACTGAAATTGTGAACCATTCATTAGACAACTCGATTGCTACTCGTATGTTACGCGTTGTTCCCACTGACAGTTTCGACTAACTGATTTGATTAAGCGATTCATAAAATGTTTTCTGCCATCTTATGTGTTATAATAATTTGTTGCAATCAGATACTTACCGGGAAATGGCAAAAAATAAACAACTGTTATAATTGTATAATAGAAAAGTAAACTTCACTAGCAAGGCATGTATGTTGACAGTTCTGAATTTTTATTATTGAATATTTTTAATACCAAATATGATACGAATCGTTTCAGAAACATTTCTGGACAAAAGCGAAATTTGTGTTAAGACTTTTTCTCTTAAATATTGGTCATCGGGCTTTGAATCTCTACATACGACGATAATGGCAAATAGGAAACAAAGAATGTTTATTAATATATGCGAAGTCAAGCATTGTATAACAGCGTGTATTTGTTAATTATAAGCTAGTAGGTATGAACATTGATTAGTATTAGAAAAGCAGTTTTGCTCTATTTAATTATAATTGTTATGATTAACTACTTATCCTTGAATATGAGTTAGGATTGAAAGAAAAAGAAAAAACTTCAATAGCATGATTATAAGAACTTTCGATATAAATTGGGGATAAAAGGAAAGAAAAAAATCTTTAGAATGCTTATAAGAACTTAAACCTATAAAATATCTTCCCGCGCCTTTTCGCAGCATTCAGTGGAAAGAGATGCTTGTACTGACAATGTTTTAACCACTAGGAGTGATACGACATTCATTATGTTAGCCAATCAATGCAAGAAAGAGAAAAAAGGTTTTTTTTTTCCTTTTCTATTTCCTAAAACCAATTATTTCATAGCATAAAAAGCTTTCGTTCAACCCAGGAAGGGTAATAATCTTAATTTGTCAATGCCGTTGTTTTTTGCAGTATCATCGTGTTGCTTAAACGTAGTGCCTCGACCTTCTGGGATATTTTTTGCTTCGCTCATTACACTCGAGGACCGTAAATACAGTACCCTGCCATTCATTGTGATGTATAAAATAAATGGCTGGGGCCTAACTTTTTACCTTATCCTCATCATTCAATGTTAATATGCATCACGTACAAAATAGGATCGTGTGCCTTCTGTTGCGGTAAACAAACTGGAATTTTGTCTTCGGAATTCATAACCATTTTCTTTATTTATTCTGAATCCGATGCAAATCCTCAAGTCAACGGTAATTGTGGCAATTTTCTTCCTTCTTGTGAGAGGGATTACACGCTAAATTCTCTGTTTATTGGTTTATCATTTGGACAGTTGAAACTGAAGTTTGAAATAAGTTGTTACGGAACTGTTAATAACTTATGCTTTGCCAAAGTTTGATGTTGTTTGTGGATAAACTTTCAATTTTAGAGGCATTTCAGCCTAAGAAATCGTAATGCTTTTTATAATTAATATTGAAGCTCTAGCTGATAATTGCTCTTGTAAGTTTATATAATTAAAAATAGTAAACTAATAATGTATTTTTTTATGTATTTTTCGGGGCTATATATTCAAAAGACTTCAAATTAAAAATGTTTTTCTGTCGATAATATTAGAGTTAACTCTCGCCGACATCATTTGAAAAACAGAAGGAAGACAGGAAATTTGGTTCTAAAACTGCTGAATCATTCCTGTCGAACCCAAAAGACAATCGAATCGTTCTCTTCGTTGCCATCTCGTCACTTCACCCAAATCCCAAAACGATAACCGTGACGATGCCGTTATTAATAGAAACGCCTAGCGACTCCCGTTCTTGATCAAGTGGATCATTTATCCATCTCCAAGGAGTTCTTCAAGTGATCTCTAAAGGCCTTTCTAATAATAATTCTGTATTTACCTTTATGAATGTGACGCAAATCGTGCGGTTTCTCTATCGCACGCTTAGTTGTTAGCGGCAAACTGCCAGGATATAGTTGTTGTTGCCTTGAAGATCTTCACTGTTCCCGGTGAATGGAGTTTGGTTTGTTCTTGACCGTGAACTGTTCGAGCAGCTGTTTTCTCTTTTCTTAGAATGGCCCGAGATGTGTTTTGACACTGAGTGATCTACCAGTCTCCTCCCATGAGTTATGTAAAAGGTTCCCTTTCAGAAGTTGTATTCCGCCACTGATCGGCGGCTTGGGTGCAGCAAGGCAAAAAAACCGTGCATGTTTGCGCAAATCAATCTCTCCATGGTGGTAAACAGTGTCGAAAACTGATCCTTGTAGAGATAAAAAAAGGAAAGCATAATGGACCAAGTGCAGCGTTTGGTCTTCATCGACTCAGGCGGATGAGCCTGCTGTAATGAAGCCAATTAAGTCTAAAAATATCTACTGTTAGGCCTGTTTAAGTGGAAAGGCAGGGTTGGGTTTGGATACTTTCTTATTTGGAAGTCCTTATTAAGGATTAATTTTACACGTTGAATAGCACGTAACATACGCTGTATTATATAAACTATGAACTTTTACATTATCGTATCCCTTAAAAGCCTTGTTTTAAAAAAAACTGATTTTAAAATGTTTGACTTTCATTTCTTGAATAAAACATAGGAAAAATACTTTAAAAATCCTATTTTGTTTTAAATATGGTTTATGGCTGAAAAACAGTTTGTTATACAAACTGACAACAATGGGCTTTTTTTCTGAATGAATATTATATAATGTCAAACACAGATGATTTTAATAAATAATAATACGAGTAAGGAATTTCCTTCAACATTGTAGAATAAAATATGGTGTTCTCAAGCGTACAAACAAAGCTAAAAAGATGCAGCCTCAAGTGAAAAACATCAATTTTTTATTTTTCTATCAGCACTCAGGCCGCATCTATATGTTATAAATTGATTTAACAAAAATTTCAGTGAGTATCCTATTGGCTACAATAGGCATTAGAGCTTCAATTTTATTCCCAATATTTTTGAAAACAAAATTGGCTTTGTTGCTTAAAGACAACACTGGGCCTTTAAGGGTTAATATTATGTTCATGTTCGGTTTTTTTTTCTACTGAAGAATGAAGGTGAAAAAGGAAAGGGCTGTGTGTTTTTACGAAGTTTATTAGTATAATCAAGAAGTAATTGGCTCCCATTAGGATAAAAATCAAACCCATACCCATATAGTTAGTATAATCAAGAAGTAATTTTCTCCCATTAGGATAAAAATCAAACCCATACCCATATAGTTAGTATAATCAAGAAGTAATTTTCTCCCATTA